>PVKC010015875.1:0-11577 GCA_004027635.1 Crocidura indochinensis
GGCAGTGCTCAGGGGTTACTCCTGGCTTCATGCTCAGAAATTGCTCCTGGCAGGCACGGGGGATCATATGGGGCACTAGGATTCGAACCGATGACCTTTTGCATGAAAGGCAAACGCCTTATCTCCATGCTATCTCCCAGGCCCCTATTTATGTGTTCTTGATTGATCAAAATACCTTCCTAGTTGCCAATAATCTATCATTCACTACTGGCGTCAAACTGGAGAGACCACCATTTCCCAAGCATGACTTATATGATGAATCAGCAACCAACTCTTCAGACTTAGAGTCTGAAAATGGCACAATAGAATAATCTCCTACCGTCCCCCATTAGAGATTACACTAGATGTAGTCTCAAGTGAAGCTTATAGTTAAAACCTTTATCAGTTTATATTCCACTTGTCCTCATGAACTTTGTCTTTTATTCTCCCATCTATGTGGAGAATCATCAGCCTCCAGCTTACGAAGATTTAAAAATGGACTCACTCAGCCATTTTAAAAAGGCTTGTTTCATATGGACCTATATCTCTGTACTGCAATGAACACCTTACAGGCTGCAGTGAAAGTGTGCTTTGGATGCCCCCCCCCAGGATTTCCAGGTGGCAGTTCAAACCTGTCTATACTCTTCTACATATATACAGTGGAACATGTGGTTCGGTGATGAGGATGATGAGTCCAAGACAAAACTTCATGCCTTAGGTAATTCAGGGAGACAATTTTCTTTCTTTTTCCTTTCTTTTTTATTTTTATTTATTTATTTGGTTTTTGGGCCACACCCGGCGGTGCTCAGGGGTTACTCCTAGCAGTCTGCTCAGAAAAAGCTCCTGGCAGGCATAGGGACCATATGGAATACCGGAATTTGAACCAACCACCTTTGGTCTTGGATCGACTGCTTGCAAGGCAAACGCTACTGTGCTATCTCAGGGAGACAAATTTTAGGGTTTGACTTATGAGATGCTAATGGACGAAGGAAAATGTAAGAACACAAAAAAGCCAAGCTGTCTTCCTCTTGCTGTTTTAAGTCATGTCTGTGAGGCAGCGTTGTGGACTTTGGAAAAGATTGATGCTGAAGTTGAACTTAAAGGAAGTTATACAAGGACTTTTTCAAACCATATGCAGAACTTATTGGGAAACTGATGAATGCAATTCAGAGACAGGTTAAGGGTTAAAGAGACTCAGAAATACCTGTTGAGGCTATTAGCTTTTGAAAATGCTAATGAAGATTGTCATATGATCTCATGCCCTATCACTGAGAAGGAAGATGTCATGGGCTACTGCAAAACGTGTCAGAGTGTTGGTTCTATTAAATATTAGGCAGATGTGAATACTATTGAGGCTTATGCAGTGCAGAGGCAAGTTCAGGACAAATGTTCCAATCTTGGAAAATTAGGTCATCTTTCCAGGGAATATAGAGCCCCTCCCAACCTCGCCCTTTCAAGAGCACCACCTGGACTTTGTCCAAGGTGGGCTAGGGGAAACCATTGGGTAAGAGATTGGCATTCTTCTGGCAATTCTGTCTCAAGAAACTGTAGAAAAGGACATCCAGAGGTCTCACAGCCCAGAATATATGTCTTGATTGCAGGGAATTGGTCAAATTCTACAGGGAAAGCAGAACCCTTCATGGCCCTGCCTGATGGAGACTACCACCTGGACCTAGTTCATGATGCAGCAGGGGAGGTCAAGAGGTAGAAGATTGTCCCAACATTCTTTTCGCAGGAAACTGGTCAAGAATTCAACCTCAGGCCCTGCAGAATCAGAGGAGACTACCAACTGCAACCAATTTCCCCAAACTGGGCCTAAGGTGAATCAATAGATTCACTGCAACTCACTACCACAGGAACTGCTGCTTTGAATATCCCCTGCTCTAATACCATTGTGATAGCACTAGCCCAATGACCCTACAAATCAGAATCTGTTATAATAACTTGAAAGGTACTGGGTCCCTACTCCTAGGGAGAAGCAGTCTGACTCTCAGGAAATCACTGTTCATGTCAGGATAATAGACTGATTATTTGGGGGAAATAATGATTATCATTTTGATATCAACTATTTGGATATTTGAAAGGGAGAGTAGATTGCACACCATCTCCTCCTTTCTAGTCACTCCAAACACCTAAGATTGGAAATTTTGGTAATACTAATACCCAAGTGGTCTCTGCTGATTACTTGGTACATTTGCCTCTAATATTCTAAAGGGTGAGTACCCCATTTAACCTTTGAGATCATGAGAAGTAGTTTAAGAGTATGATTAACTTAGATGCTGATGTTTCTTCATCTCATCCAATACTGGCCCCCTAACTGGTCCTTGCAGGCAATACGTTATGGTTGGCACAATGTTGGTACTTTGCCTTCTCCCTCTGCCTGACAAAGTGCTAGATGGCTATAATGCATTGGCCAAGAGGAGACTGTAGCCACTTTACAATCCTTTGTAGCTCCTATACATCTGAATCTAAGAGGTCAATATTTATACCAAGAGTAGTATGGTTTCTCCTCTAGCCCCCTCTATAACCTCTAACTCAGAGGTCACACATTTCCAATCAGGTTCACTGTGGCTCAACACACACTATCCCTCTGCATACAGTGGAAGTCTTACTAGACTGCGTGGGCACTGTAGTGACCCCTCAGGGGGCTGGAGGTGTGTCACAGGCAGTAGGGCATTTGCCTTGCATGTGCTAACTTAGGATGGACTGAGATTTGATCCTATGGCATCCCATATGGTCCTACAAACCAGGAGCAATTTTTGAGCACATAGCCAGGAGTAACCCCTGAGTGTCACCGGGTGTGGCCCCAAAACCAAAAAAAAGGAACTTCATTTTCAGAGTGGAAAGATACTTTTTTTGTTGGTTATATTTTTGTTATACAAAAACATCAGGCAAATGTTGGGTTTTAATTGACTTGCATAATGTTAATTCTACCATAGTTCCCATGGGAACCATCCACCACTGCCTTTCCTTTCTTGCAGCAATTCCTGAAGAAAGACTACTGTGTGACAGTTTTAAAAGACTGTTTTTTATAATATCCCTATCCACCCAGAATCCTTATCCACCCAAATGACTTCAAACACTTTGAATTTTCTATTCCATCTTCATAAATAGACATCTGACACAGATTTCAGTGGATCCATTAACCCATGGAATGACCAACTTATATACCTTGTGTCATTATTTTGTTGATGTAGTTTTATGCCCTTTTCATGTAAAGATTCCCCATGCTTATATTATTCACTATATGGATGATATCTTTTCTACATGTTCTAATGGCAGGGAGCTTCAAAAATTATATAAATATGTGATCGTATCCTTGCCAGCAGGTGGTTTATAAGTTGTGCCGAGAAAATTCAGATGCTGCCTCATATGAATACTTGGGTTATATTATTCAGTGCACTACAGTGCATCCCCAGAAAATTTCCATTAACAGAAAAGACATCAAAACTCTTAATGATTTTCAGAAATGTCTGGAAAACATTAATTGACATTTCTGACTCAGAGCGTAAGAACTTGTTCTTTAACCTTGCAGGGGACACCACCTGATAGCCCAAGAATTTAACCTCGATGGCTCAAAATAATTTGGATTTTTAATGGACTGACTCCAAAAATCTTATTCCCAATTTGTTTCTGGGAAAAAAGTATGGTTATTGCTCTTTGCTACTCTTCAGTCACTCACTACAGTAATTGTGCAGTCGTTAGATTGGCTCTATTTACACAACAAATAGCCTCATACCTCATTCCATATTTGGAGTTTATAGCCACTCTTATCATTAAAGGGACATTGTGAACTCATACCTTACTGGGATTTGACCCTCATGTCATGGTTTTTCCCATGCCTAAGAGGAAAGTGACTCTATTTTGTCCCTCACCAATGTTCTTTAGTGAACTTTATCTGATTTTCAAGAGAATTTTTCTCAATCTGGAACAGCTTGAGTGTTTTCAGAACGCCCTTTGTAATCTCTTCTATTATCATCCTTCCCCATTCCCAATGCCATCATATTATATTAACTTCTCTTCAATAGGGAAATGTGAGATTATTGGCCCCTCCCTGACCATAACAGTGATTACCAATTACAGTTTTGTCCAACAAGTGAAACTCACCATTTTGTTTTATTTACTCTTTCATGTGTAAGGCCTTTCTAACTTTGTGAATTACTGAGCCTATGTGGCTGACCTGTTGCATAGAATCATTGCTGTTTCCCTAAATGCCAACAACCACATGGTTTAGGAGTTGCCTCAGCAATCACAAACTATTTGTATAAAAGAACTCTGAACCTATTTATTTTTACTTTTTTGGATTTGAGTCACACCCAGCAGCGCTCAGGGGTTACTCCTGGCTCTATGCTCAGAAGTCGCTCCTGGTAGGCTCGTGGACCATTTGGGATGCTGGGATTCGAACCACCATCCTTCTGCTTCTAAGGCAAATGCCTTACTGCTGTGCTATCTCTCCGGCCCCTGAACCAATTTTCATTACTCAAGCTAACGTGAGTTAGACCTCAAACTGGTCTCCCTGCACAGATGGTTCAAGGAAACAAAATTGCTGACCACCTACAGTACCTATTCACCTGCAAAAAAGCATTAGCACCCACACATAAATGCCTGCCCCTTTATGTACATTAGCATATCCCATTACAAAAAGCCAGACAAATTATTCATGCTTGTTTTATTTGCACTTTTTTTTTTTTTTGGTTTTTGGGCCACACCCAGTGACGCTCAGGGGCCACTACGCTTCTGGCTATACGCTCAGAAGTTGCTCCTGGCTGGCACGGGGGACCATATGGGAACCGGGGGATCGAACCGTGGTCCGTCCAAGACTAGCGCAGTAAGGCAGGCACCTTACCTGCAGCGCCACCGCCCGGCCCCTTATTTGCACTTTTTTACACTGTACCCAGTGTTCTGGAACTAATCCCTGAGGTCTGCAGACAAATGGTTTATGGCTAATGGATGTTACACTTGCTAACCTTTCCCCAAAGAAACCCTTATTGCATTTAGCCATTTACAATTCTCATTTTATATGTGCTGTCCTTATGACTTATAAAAGAACCACAACCATTTTGTTACAAAGTTTCTTTGTCATGGGAATTCCCCATACAATCAAAACTGATAATGGTACATCCTACACTAATATAGCTTTTCTTTCTGTAAAAAATAGAAGATCAAATATGTCACTGGCATCCCTTACAATCCTCAGGAAAAATGCATCATTGAATGTGCTCACAGGATCCCCCAAAGTCAACTATTGAAAAACAGAAAAGGGGAGTGCTGCTTGACTTCTTATTCCTAATATTGTTTTCCTTAACTTTATTAAATTTACCTCAGGATGTGTAAAATGATATCAAGCTGTTAGTCCCCCAAAAAGGTATTGCCCCAGCTTCCTTCTTCCTAAAAACTCTTCCTTTGATATGTAAAAGCCCACTGGATAGTACTCTCTTTCTATCTTTCTACCTTACCCCTCCTGGTATTAGGAATTGGTTTTAATAAAGAAAGGTGTTCTGGCTGGTTGATTCTGGGAGAGAGCATGAGGCAAAGGTCATGAATGCCATTATTATCCATGATTGACTACTGGGTGTATAATTTCTTTGCTGCTTTCCTGCTTCTTCAGACCTGGCTACATAGATTTTAGAAATATGTTAGCTGGGATGATCTCACAATACATGTATTTTTATTTTACAAAAATGACCCCATACAGCTTCCAAACTACATGTTCAAGAAGAACGGACTCAGAAAACAGCTCATTCACTATCCTTGTGAAAATTAACAAAGAATGAGTATGGGTATTAGATAACCTCCTTATCCAAGGAAAATACTATGCTTCTACATCCACAGAGGATAGACCTACCAAGAAGTTTTAGGTCCTATTATGTCTTGTCAGAAGTCAAATCCACAGAGACTCAAAAAGGCCTTTATCTCTTACAACAGATGTCTATGTAATAGAAAAATAAATGCTCTAAGCTGACATTACAGTGCTCGGTGTATGAAAGTTTAACAACTTGTATATAAATTATGTATATATACAATGTTCTAATATTTTTTGCTCAGAGAAGTCTATAAAATTGTTTTGTGACTAGGGAATGAGAAAAGCTAATTGGTCTGAAAATGATGTATGCACAACTAACCTATGATACTTTTAGAGCCAAGTATACCTTCATGAGCAGTTATTACTAGGAATTAGAAATTACAATAACTGGCTTAAAATTTTCTTACTATTTCTCTATCAGAGACCACTAGGAAAACATCTCCCTGTGTATAAGAGAATATTAATTCTCTCTTTGAGTGTAGGAGAGTTGATACATTGCTTCTCAATGCTTTAAATTGACATACTAGACCTTGCCAGCTTTCTATTAATAAAGTGCTTTGATCCATTTCCACGTAATAAAGGCTGAGATCATATTGTGAATTTGGGAAATGTGGGACAAAGTTCCAATTGGACAACATAGCTAATTTTGCTCTTAGACCTGTCTTTTCCATTCTTATCACTACATCTTTTTCCCCAACCACCCAAGATAGTTCAGAAAAGAGCTGGAGCAAACTGTGTGCATGTGCGGTGTCCACATTTATGTTTGTTGTCAATGCCTGTATGTTTGTTATGCCTAAGCAAAGTTCTTCCCATCCTCTTCATTGTCTGATATTTTTTTTTTATTTTTGGGTCACACCCGGCAGTGCTCAGGGGTTACTCCTGGCTTCATGCTCAGAAATTGCTCCTGGCAGGCACAGGGGACCATATGGGGCACCGGGATTCGAACCGATGACCTTTTGCATGAAAGGCAAACGCCTTACTTCCACGCTATCTGTCTGATATTTAACATTTCCCATGCCCCTCTCCTACCTCCTGTGCACATCTCTTTTTATTGTTTTCCTGTGTTCCACTATGCCAGATATGGTGTTGTTTCTATATACTCCTTTACCTGTGCAGCTGAACAATTCTTGTGCACTGGAGTATACTCTCAATACACTTTTAGCCTCATGCCACTGGAATAGAAGGCTGCCATCTACATCTGGTGTGTTCCCATCCCACACACCATTCATCACTGTGGATTGCCACTTGCAACCAGACTGACCTAATTGATCAGCTTTTTGAGTTGGTACCTGGCTCAGGGACTGATCTTAGTCTGTGACTCCACTTAGTAGCTGCTGGAAATCACTGAAATTTCCATTGTTCCCTGGTTGTTCTCCACCAATGGATTACCTCACTAGCTGAAGTAATCCTCCAGAACTAGCCTACCTTGGACTAAATCACAACAGGAAAGGGTGGATACTTGTATTTATGACAATGTGTATTTTTGGAAAACAATGCTGTTTCTATACCTATGATTCAGGGATAGTGGGCCACAACCTACCCATAGTACCCTGGTGCCCTATGAGTATATTTCCAGGGATCTACTCCAATTTCTCCACTCTACCACCCTGCCTACACCAACTTACCATCTAACACTCCCACACTCATGGGTCTAATGACATATCTAATAAATTTTTAAATATAATTTTTATTTTAATCATAGTGGCTTACACATCATTCACAGTAATATTTTAGGTACATATATTAACATTGAATCAGGGGAATTCCCATCACCAAATTGTCCTCCCTCCACCTCCATTCCCATCCTGCCTCCCATATCCTCCACCGTCACTCCCAGGGCTGCTAGAATGAGTGGTCCCCTCTGTGCCTAGCTTACTACTCAGTGATCTTACAACTGTTTGATAATTGGGAGGAATAACTAGATAGTTCAAGTTATGTGGTTTTGTTTGAAGAAGAGAGAAGTAATAAAATGGGGTAAAAATCAAATGGGTGGAGTTCTTCTAGAGGCTCTCATCCTCAGTTTGAGAGATGAAGTGGAAAAAGAAGGTGAAATACCACAACAGTATAAAAAGAAGTATCAAATAAAATATCCAGTGAGCACTACAGCAATAAATATAGGCACCACATAATAGCTATGTTCTTGAAATAAAAAACATGACAGGGCACAAAACAGAAGAAGAAAAAAGAAGAAAGAAAAAATAAATAAAAACGGAGACAAATTCAATATCCACACCAAATAAAAGAAATCGACAAAAACTAGATAGATAAATTAAAAAAAGATATCTTTGTGCTTTTTGTCTTTTTTCCCTCCTGTATAGGCACAGTAAACATTTGGGTCACACCCGGTAGCGCTCAGGGGTTACTCCTGGCTCTGCACTCAGAAATCACTCCTGGCAGACTCAGGAGACCATATGGGATGCTGGGATTTGAACCACTGTCCTTCTGCATGAAAGGCAAACAACCTATCTCCATGCTATCTCTCTGGCCCCACATCTAATAATTTTGATTGTACCCTTTTTTTTTTATTGCATAGATCTAGTAAAATGGATATCCTAAAGAAAGGAGTTCCTGCCTGTTAGACCAGGGAACTAAAATTTTGAACATTGCAGATGGATCCTAAATTGTGAATATACATCATATTGACTTGACTTAAGGTTTAGCAGCCTTGAGATTGGCTTAACACTCCAAAATATAGTTTCCACTGATGGCCTTAAACGGAACCAGGGCAGCCTTCATGCCTCTCTGGCAATGGCAAAGTACATGGGAGAGCCCAAGAACTCACATGATATATTTTAAAAAGACAACCTCTAACTGGAAGCAGTCTGGATCCTGTCCTTTCTGTCTATACCAACAATCCAACAAATTCTGGGTCTTGGGCTTGTGTGAGCAGGCCTCCTCCCTGATTCCTTAGTTGCTGGAAATGTACATTCTTACCCACGTCTGCATCCTACAAATTTCACCTGTATGGTTTTCCAGCATCCAGTATTGTACAGCTGTAACTTCTAAGTACAAAGAATCTTTTTATGACATCTGATTAATACCACTGTCCTGTTTTGCAATACTGCCCTTGATGGGGTTGACTGATGGAGGGTTGGAGGATGAGGTCTTTCCCCTCCAGTCCAAGGATGCATCTACCACCTTGTTCAGCCGGTGGTTCTGAGGCGAAGCAGTGGGTAAGAAACTAGCAGTCAGGCTTGTGAAAATATCACCTTTATTCAGAGGACTGAAGCCAAAAGCCTCAGCATCAGTTCCAGCCAAAAGCCCCCCATCCTGCCTTCCACAGACCCTTGCTTTTATCTCCCAGAATCAGGTACCACCCAATGGTGGGACCAGGTACCACCCAATGGTGAGAGCAGAATCAGGTAAAACCATAGGGTGGGAGCAGAATGCCAGGTCATACCCTAGGGTAGGGCACAATCACCAATCAGGGTAGGGTCAGTAACATAATAATCCCATTGAAATATGGGGCTGGAGAGGTGGCGCTAGAGGTAAGGTTGCAAGCGCTAGCCAAGGAAGGACTGTGGTTCTATCCTCCAGCATCCCATATGGTCCCCTCAAGCCAGGAACAATTTTTGAGCGCTTAGACAGGAGTAGCCCCTGAGCATTAAACGGGCGTGCCCCCCAAAAAGAAATGTTTACATACACAACATCCTGTGCTCTCCCAGAGCATATGGGGAACCAAAGGCGTGCCCTTCATGGTGAGGCACTAGAAAATGCTGGTGTTTCTGTGGTGGAAAATGAAGCTTTAGTCCATCCAGGTCCTATCCAAGTGCTCTGCTTCTTTTTTTTATTTCTTTCTTTATTTGTTTTTGGGCCACACCTGGTGACGCTCAGAGGTTACTTCTGGCTATGGGCTCAGAAGTCGCTCCTGACTTGGGGGACCATATGGGAGCTGGGGGACAAAACCACAGTCCATCCTAGGCTAGCACTGGCAAGGTAGGTGCCTAACTGCTTGTGCCACTGCTCTGGCCCCCAAGTGCTCTGCTTCTATTCAAACATTTCAGCACTTCTGTCCAGAGATGAAGAAGTTGCATCATTTGATTGGCTCCAACTCAAAGATATTTACCAATTCCTGACAGCAGCTGCAGTTTCTCAAGTTCTTGCATTTCATTAGCTCCTGCCATGGGGACATCACCAACCACCATTCAGGGGAGGGGGGAAGTGGCAAGAGACCTGAATGTTCTCTCTGCTCACTAGCTGGGTCTTGGTTCTGCACAGAGGTCAATGACTTGATCCTACAGTCTGGTTCTTTCTTCAGTATCTCTATCAAGCCAACAGTATCTCTGTCTGCTGTGTGACAATATGTTCTTTCTTCCACGTCTCAGAAACCATCAGTTCTGACCACAGGGGTTATCGTCAAGTCACAGCCCAGGAGAACTAGCCCAGAGGGGAATCAGCTTTCCTAACCAGGGAATGATGGAGCAACAGATCTCTCTTTCTGTCTCTCTGTCTGTCTCTCTCACTCTCACCTACGTCCACTCTCTCTGCCCCCCCCCTCTGTGTGTTCCCCTCTCTCCCTCTCTGTCTGTGGGTCTCCCCACCTGAAATAATAGCTTTGATAAGGATTCTTATCCCCTGGAATACTGAGGTTCCCCACTCTGAAGTGTTAGGAAGTGTCACCGCCCATATTGCTCTGGAGAGGAGGAAGGAAAAGCTGATGGTCTCCCTCCCTCCTGGAGGGACATTGAATCCTTTCAGATCCCACACCAGGGGAGGATGGGATGTGAGAGCAGGATCCAAAGTTCTGGCCCAGAGGAGGAGTTGAGCCTCTGAGATAGAGAACTGGATTGCCCCACACATGCCTTTCTGTGGTCTCCATAAGGCAGCATCTGGGGGGTTCACCTTCTTTCCCACCCAGCTGCCCAAACTCCAGCCTTGCCATTTTCAGATTGAACCTTCTATAGAGCTCTCAGAACAGTTCACTTTCATTTATCTTGAACTGTTTTGCAAGCTGTAACTATAAACGGCTGTGCTTGACACTGACTACAAAAATACCACTGTTTAGACTGTGTTCTTAAAAACCAATATTGATGCTCAAATCATTGATAGTGGTGTCCATATTAATGTTTTCTACTTATATTCACTCAGGGCTAAAAAATTTTTTTCACAACTTTTTTTTACAGATTTCTTTTCCAGCTGGCACCATAATTTTTTTTTGGTCTACACTGTTTTTAAATGCAAATAAAGTAGACCGTGTCACATAATCTTGATTGTAGGAGTAAGCAGAATTTCCCTTCCCATGACTGGTTGTCCCCATCATCTGTCCCTGCAGAATAGCATACATCTATTTGGCCACTACCCTCCCTGCCCATCTTGACATAGGTTGGGGAAATACTCCTTCTGAACTGCCCCTTGGAGCCACTGTGGTGGTCCTTCTGGGTCCTGCAGGGGCCCCAGGCTGTTCCTCAGGAACAGGTGGGGGAACACAGAGATCAGGTCTGGCTGTTCCATCCTGTTGCCCAAAGTCCCATGGATAGCATCCTGTCCCTCCCATACCTAGTCAGGATTTTTGGGTACAGGAGAATGTAACCACCTCCTGCTACACACCGGGGAGCCCACTGGTGCCAGAGCCAACCTTCCTCCAGGACAAGGCTGTTGCAGCTCCTTTGGGGTGACCCCTCAGACTCCAATTCCTGTGCAGAGTCTGATAGTCTAACACGGACTGTTGTTAAACAAGTTTCAAAGATCAGTTCCCTTCAAGCTGGAGAAGACACACTAAAACCTTCTGTTGTGATAATGCAGCCAGAGGCAAGTGCATCCACACCAGATTTTGGGGCAGCCAATATCCCACATTA
>PVKC010015876.1:0-21709 GCA_004027635.1 Crocidura indochinensis
CTTCTGTCTGCCACTCAACAATGATTGTACTTTCTCTTCAAGCCTAGGCTTTTTCATTTTCTGTCCCTTTTAAAATCGCACTGCATTTCAAGAAGCCATGCTATTGCATTTTGAGGTTATCAGCTGACCCCTAAAGGAAGCTGTCACTAGAGCAAGCCCAGGAATATCTGCTACATACAGCTGGGGGTGATTATTTAATTTCTATGACTACTCGTTTGCTCATTTATAAATTAAACTGATGGAGTGTGTTGAGTCATTAATCTTCAGTTTCAGAATCACTCTAAAACATGATCTATTTACCCCCAAAACATCATTGCATAGAGAGATCATCCAGGGGTTCTTGTTAAATGCAGATTCTAGGATGGAGACTGAGATACCAAATTATTCTCAGACTTCTGGGTGATATCAATGTGGGTGGTCCCTGGAGCATGGGAAGGGTTTGGGGCAAGATTCTAAACTGCTGTCTTGCTGTGTTGAAACTAGCAGAAGGGAGCAGGATTGGCAAGGAAGGGAGAATTGCAAAAGGAATCGCAATCCTCAGTTTGGATGCTTCATAAAGAACCTTCCAAATCAAGCAATGACATCCTCAAAGCCCATCTAGTGGCCAACAATAATAAAATCAACTGGGAATGTAGTTATATGAGGTACAAATTCTAAGGCCAGGCATCCTTTATATCCTGAGTCTGAAGAGGTGAGGTTCAGCTCCCTAGGGTTCAACATGCTCTCTGACTAATTTGGAGACACATTCACACATGAGAACCATTGATCCCACAGACTAGTCTTCTATGATATTAATGATTATTGTAGATGTTCGGTTTGGTATGAGAGGCATAGGTACCCCAAAGGAGGACAGTCCAGGTGAATATCCCATTCTAATCATTTACCTTGTTATTTGCAGTTGAAACTCAGGTAATAACTAGTAAGAGCATCTCATGCTTCCTCAATCCTTTCTATTCATGTTCTCTTCCAACCCACAACATATATATCTGGTTTATGTTCTTGACACTGATCAACATTTAACTCAGTAGCATAATTAGCTAGCCATTCCCACAGTCTCGGGATTTGGGCCAGATGAGCCTTAAACAAAATTCCATTTTGTTCACAGCTGGCACACAAGTGAGTGTTGAGCTTGACCGACTGCTCTTTCCCTATTGGCCTATTTCCATTGGCTTACACACTTTAAACAGCATGTTCCAGAGAGAGTTGGATGTTTAATCCATGGGTCAAAGGAGAGACTCGCCCAAGTGAGGTTGACATAATAGTCTGACTTCCGGTGACTCTTTCCCATACAGAAAATATTACCTATACACCGAGAAGTGGGAAAGGTTTCTCTCCTCTATCCTCATCCTCACATGAGAAAAATAATGGGAAAAAATCCCACATAATGAGAAAATTACCAAAACTCAAGTAAAATAGCTCTTGGGTGTGAAACAGATTATGGCACACAGCTGGAGTCCAAGAGGTTGCAATTCTATCTAACACCAATTTAATTGGGTGTTTAAAAAAAAATCTCGGGTCCCAACAGTAGTTCCCTGGCAAGAGCACAGTCTATGATAGTAAAACAGTGGCACCTCTATTTGCTAGGAATTGTGACTTGGGGTTGAGGATAAAAACCCAACCTAAGGGCCGGAGAGAGCACTGCGGTATAGGGTATTTGCCTTGCAAGCAGCCAACCCAGGACCAATGGTGGTTTGAATCCCAGTATCCTATATGGTCTCCCATACCTGCCAGTGATTTCTGAGCACAGAGCTAGGAGTAACCCCTGAATGCTGCCAGGTGTGGCCCAAAGAAACAAAACAAAACAAAACAAAAAGTCCAACCTATTGCTTAGAGAACCCAATGTGAATGCCATTTTGAATTTGAAGATGAGCTTCATAGCTGGTTTGAATATTAAAGATTTTGATGACTCATAGTTTGTGAGAGCACAGTTTGAAAGGAGACTGCAAATTCTTTTTTTCCAGGGACCACTAGGAAGTATCCTTATTTTGACTCCTCAACTCATTTCTTAAATGTCTAAGGTTGGGGCTGAAGATAGTACAGTTTATCATCCATACAGCTGACCTGTGGTCAATCCCTGGAACCCCAGATTGAACATTGCCAGGAGAACATCCTAAGCATTTCTAGGTAACACACCAAAACAAAACAAAAGCTAAATTCAACTCTTTAGATATGGGGAACATTAGACACAACCTGTAAGTCCAAGTTTACAGCAATACTAAAACAAATATTGTACCCACATTGCCCAATATCTGCAGCCAGTGCAAGTGGTGATAACGAGTTTCTAATGACATCAAGAAAGGTGTGTGATATAGTGAGAAATAAAAGACACAAATAAAAGATACAAAGCTGTGACATTGTGCAATTAGTGAACTGCAGTATGATACAGAAAACATCCAGACAAACATCCAGATGGTTGATGTACAAAAATCCAGTGGAAGATGGAAAAAATACTCAACACAAATGAAGTGCAGACAAAAGAAATCTGAGATGAATTTAAAAGGAACAGCAGAAGAACTATCAAGATCTTGATGGAATAGGAAGGCAAGTTAGATGAAGCAACAGTCAAAGAGAACATTGCAGAGAAATTTCCAGAATTGGATAAAACATGTACCCAGACCAAGAGGCCTGAAGGGTACCAAATAAGAGATCCAAATACACCAAAGCATTTCAGTTCAAGTTTGCTCCTGCTCAAATGAACATTCTACTTAAATCTGAATATCCTGCCCTTGATACATGGAATACACATTTTTATTCTACAACTTTGGTCCAAGCCATAACTTTCTCCAAGGCACACTCACCCTGCTTCTCTCTGCTTAGCCCAGTCCTCCTCATCCTCCCTCCTGCCAGGCTTCTTTTCCCTAAATGGGCACAAAGGTACCGTTTGAGCGGCAAAAATCCTTTGACTGCACTATCTGTCTGCATTATTAATCTGCACTATCATTCCATCATATATCTATATGGGTACAATTTTTTCCTTCCTAGTACAGATTAGGGGTCTTTGACCATTAGTGTGTTAGTTTGTTATCTCAGACCTACTACCAGAATTTCTGGGGTAGGTCCCAAACATGCTTTATTTGGGGAGAGAAGGTGTCAATGATTACAATATATAGTCAGAATGGATAATTATCACTGGCCAAAAATTAAAAGTCACCTTCTATATATATATCAGTCGTTTATCCTAGGTTTTTGGGTTAATTCTAATTCAATTATCTGTTAACAAGAAAGCTTTCAGAAGTCCTGTTGATCTGATGCATTGTTGGTATGATCAAAATGTTAATTATGTCTGAGATATATTTGGATACCAATCCCACGTCATATATGGTAGGGGAGGTTTGTTATATATATATATAAATTTTATATATATATATAAATTTAATGTTAGTAGGGTAGTCAGAGTTAGCAAATACAAATCAAAAAAACATCTAATTAAATGTGCGTTTCAGATAAAGGGTAACTTTAACAAGATAATTATATCCGAAATCTTTTGTGGCACATACTTACCTTCCCATTTTTATTCACTGAGTAGTTGACATTTCATATAATTGGGCTTTTTTTTTTAAATTCTATCTGCCCAATTGACTCAGACTTGGTTTCTAGTAGTGTATGCCTCTAGTCCTAACCTGGTCAGAAATAACCTTCCCGGGGCTGAATTCCAGGATGCAACATAAAGAAATTCTGGAAATTTCCAGTCATAGTTTTAATTGAAGAAATATACATAATATCCCAATCTAAGTATTACTACCAGCTCAAACAAGCCCATACAAGCCCATACTGTCAGTGAATCAAATCAGAGGTTCTAGAATAAAACAATGTACAAGGCTGAGAACAGTGACCAGATAAAGAAACTATATACATACACACAGTGGAACACTACTTAGCCATAAGAAAAGATAAAAATCATGCAATTTGCTGTACACGGATGAATCTGAAGAGTATCATGCTGAGTAATGTTGGTCAGGAGAGGGGCAGACACAGAATGATCTGTCTCTTAAGTGTGGAACATAAAGAGACATTGTAGGGGAATAAATAATGCCCAAAGGCAACAGAAACTAAGAACTGCTCTTCACTTGGGAGCTTACCATGGGAATGGGGTATTATAGGAATGGGGAGGACACAGGGACAGAGCTGGAAGAAAGCGCACACTCTGGTGGATGATGTGGTGCTGCAATGATTCATACAAGAAACCTGACCGCTAATAGTATTGCAAATCATGCTGCCTAAAGGGAGAGGGGTGGGAGGAGAGCTGTACATTACTATTTCTGTTGATATGTGATTTTAAGTAAGTGAACTTCCTTGAATCTCAATTTTCTCATCTCTAAGTGGGGACTGTAATGCATTTTTATCTAAGGATTAATTTTAGTATTATGTGAGCTCAGGTTTTTGCAATTCTTAGTATA
Source organism: Crocidura indochinensis (assembly GCA_004027635.1). Lineage (NCBI taxonomy): Eukaryota > Metazoa > Chordata > Mammalia > Eulipotyphla > Soricidae > Crocidura > Crocidura indochinensis. Next base: position 4,398 of record PVKC010015876.1, read on the forward strand.
GTGCTTAGTTCACTAGTAGTGTTAATAGTAACAGCAATATAATAACAACAAAAACAATAATAAAGCAGTCATACATGCATATTTTTAATTCAGCTGAAAATTAAGAAAATACTGAGGGACTTGGACTGTTGTTCCCCCCTACCCTTCTGGTTTTTCTGTGAATCCTTGTGCTGTAAGCAGACAGTAATCACTGGGAAGGAGGTAAAGAAAACGGGTTTTTAGATTTTGCAACCAAAGACTATTTAAATTAGGCAGATCATGGTGGGTGGAATTTTACACGCAAATTACAACCCAGTAAGTAGCCAACTTGTACAGAAAGGCTTTCTATCCTGAGTATGGTTTGCTGTCATCCCTGAGTGTAAACAAGTCAGTGGCCAGGGTCACAATGAACATCAGGGCCTTTGATTTCTACTGAGAGCAGGAACCAAGGGCCAACACCATCCCTGAATGTCACCTCTTCCAACTTTCTGCTGGTCAAAGCCCATGTTCCTTTCTACCCTGAAGCAATGCAGGATCACTTCATTGATGCTACCCATCACAGTGCTTTATGGAATAGAAAGACACTAACTAGACCTGATTTTTCAGTTTTTCAAAAACAAGTCTGAAAAATATCACTTGGGACAGCCCCGGAAAGAATGTTCATCCGCTTGCTCCCTCACAAGGACACAGGCCAGCTGCCTGTCATTGTCAACTCTGCTCTTATGGTGATAACTGCTCTGTAGGGAGGAGGACACCCCATGGCTACTCCACAGGGCACTGGCCACCCATTTCCTGCATGGATTCCAGCAGGGTACTGGAAACTGGGCCTAAGGGGAAGAGGAACAGAGGTTATCAAGGGATCCTGCAGCTTCCAGGCATTCGTCCAAGTTCCTTTCCTGTTCCAAGAATATCAGAATGTCAGATTCTTGGGGGATCATGATGGGGAGAAGGAAGAAGGGAGGAAGATCCTACTTCGTGGGGAAACCACTCACCTGATGTCCTCCCCTCTGGGAAGGATGGTGTCCTTCTTGCTCTTCTCATGGTAGTTGAGAGAAAGAAAAGAGATCACAAACATGGAAGCAATTAGTAAACTGTAAAGTCCTGAGGAATGTTCTGCTTATTACTCTAATAGTGTCTTTCTCTGCTGAGACAACACTGGTAGATTTCTGAAGAACTCTGAAAACTGTCACTTATAACACCCAAGTATAGCCAGGAAGGTAGGTCAGGAACTCATGGTAAACAATGGTTAACCAGAAAGGTAAATCAGAAACTCATGATAAGTAATGGTCAACGATCTCTTCTCTTTCCCTACAATTTTCTGCTGTTCTTCCACAATGGGGAAGGCTAAGCTGATGGGGAAGAAAGAAAGCCAGTGGCATGAGGTACACAGGCTAAGATCGACTCTGGCTATGAATTAGGTGGATAGTACCCCCTCCCATTTTTGAACCCCAACTCAGAAAGAGATTGATTTCCTATGTCTTCTCTTTTGATGTATGTCCAAATGAAGTGACAGCACTTTGCTCAGGGCAGGAAGGGAGCTGGTCTTATGGCTTCCCATCTGGTCTCATTTGGCTTTGGGAGTTTGGTACCTCTGACAGACTCATAGAGAATAGTCTTGTCATCTCACATCAGTCTGTGGGCCTCAGTGTACGAACAAATATGTGTGATATTTCACACATGTTTGCTGGAGGAAAAAGGCCATGGAGCAGAAGAGAACGCATATTTATATTCTCTGCAAGTGTTCAGATTTTTAAGAAGAAAAAAATTAACAAGTCACAGGGTATGTTATAAACCCCTTCTCCCATGAGAGAAATTGAAGAAATACCAACCGGAAGGAGTAAACTTTATTCCCATCTGCTAGGGTTGGGAATACACTTCATTTTGTTCCAGAGTTTCTCTCTTTTTATTTGTACAGCCCACTAACACCTCAGAGCCAGGCTTTCCTCAGCAAGACACATTCAAGATGGTATTATTATGCGATTTCCAAACTCACCTTTAGGTAATACACTATATACCACATATCAAGAGCTAAGAAATGAAGTACTTGAAAACATGAATGTGAGCATTTAGAAAGTTTATATCTTCACTTTTCTATAAGAATCATACAGTAGTTGGAAAGGACAAAAAGTTCGTTACTTTGAAAGGTAGGTATGGTTTGGAAACATCTGCATTGATAATGGTGGTGCACCTGGAGATGTGAGATAAAATCCAGGGCTGAAAAGAAAGTATAGAGGAAATCCTATTATTAATTCCTAACCCTCCCCAACATTGATATGGGTGATACTTGACATTCAGCATCTTTCCTTCTCAAGGAGACTTAGCTATTTTAGACATCTTAAAAAGTACTCTGTGAAATTAGCTAAAAGGCAGTCACAAAATTACTAGATTGCATTGGAGTGGAAAAAACACTTCCATATAGAATTTCATTTAGTACTCTTAAGGATGACGATGTATAAAAGTTGAAGCAGAGATTCAGAAATTCATGTTTTCAGTTCCCAAAGCCAAGTGGAGAAAGAAATAGGACTTCTGGTCCCAAGAGCCACATTCTAGACTGAGCCAGGGGTAAATTAGCCTAGTGGTAAAGACTGCATGTCCTCCATCCCCATTTCTGACCTTTGTTTTGTTGACCTCGGGGCAGGCTACTTTAATTGAGTCTCATTTTCTCATGAGTAAAGGGAAAAGATAACAGCAGGACCCACTTTGTAAGGTTGTTACAAGACTGAAGCACTCAGACCCAGGAGAGATACTCAACAGAGATTAAACAAAATAGTACATGGGAAGAGATACTCAACATATGTCTGCTCCCTGAACAGACCCAGAAGATATACTCAACATATGTTTGCTCCCTGAACTTGGGTTGTTGAGAACAAACCTTTCGAAGATATTTCTATTTTCTATTATATTCATATTTTCTGGTATGTCCTTTTTACCCATCCTATTTGTAACTGAATCCAGTAGTTCCCATGATGATGGAAATGTGTCTCCAAAACCAAATGTCTGTTTCCCAGAGATGAGAGCTGGGCCAGACTTGTTACCCTGAAAATGTTCAAAAAATCTCTTCTAAATACCTTCAACTCCCATAAAATACTCAAAACCTCTATGCCCTTGCATCACATCCCCATTGCTTGAAACAAGGATCCAGTTCTGGGTCAATGCAGATATGCCTTTTGAAGTGGAATAAAATAGTATTCAGGATGCTTTTGAAATTGGGAAAAAAACGGTGTGAAGAAAATTCTGAGGCTACAAGCATGACTTAAATTATAGAGTATGTACTTTATATGTAAACTTAATTTACATGCAAATGCCTAGAAAACTCAATTTTCCTCATCTGTTGATGTATGGAAATTGGACTTGGACACACCCCTTAGAAAAACCCACTATAATGACAGTTGAACCTGAACATGCCCCATGGACACACTACTTGGATATGTCCCCTGTCGTGATGGGTACAAAAGGGAAAGCTTAGACCTTTGGGTGGCACGGGATAGTGAATAGAGCAGTGCCTGCCAATTGGGGGGGGGCAGAATAAAGCATCAATGAGATACTGCGTGCTATGTATCTATGCCTCTTTCTTTCTCTATTCACCCAGCCACCTCTAGTCAGAGAATTTCCATCTATCTCTTCCTCTTTCTCAGGAACCTGGGTGGCAGCAGTAGGCTTCAGACTCCAGGAAGAATAAAAAAGATACTTGGTTTCTCTCTCCTTCTCTCTCAGTCCAGGGGAGCAGTAGCTACAAATTGGCATGGTTGAGTGGGCACAAAGTGCCACACAGAAGCAGGGCTCCAACCAGCAGCTGGGCCTCTACAAACCTTGCAGCACTGGGTCCTGGCAACCTTGGGCCTCTACAGTGTGCAGCCCTGTAGCCCTGGGAGCATTGGGCCTCTGCAGCCCTACAGCAGAACAAGCTTATAACTTATTGTAGTAATGACAGAGAGTGATTCTCCAAAATTCTACATGGGGTGGGGTGTCCTAGAAAACTCAATTTTCCTCGCTACCAGGTTCCACTAGCACATCCTCTAGGAAGCATTTCCTTGCACTTGTCATAGTCCAGAGTCATAGCTCCTCATGATTCAACTTTTCCTGGATTCCATCCATCCAACAGACACAGCATGAATAAGGCATATGAGAGTTTGTGGGAAGCAAAGTCCAGTAAGACAGAAGAGGTACCTGCTTATATGAAACTTTGTTCAAGTTGCAGTGGAAGCCAGGGGTGTTGACAATAGTACCTAAGTGCTGTATTAATTCACTTACTTCTAGAGCTGAGACAGGACCAAGGGAAAAAAGAGGTCCTTAAGTCTTGACCCAGGCCAAGAGCTCTGGGAATTTCTCTCTGACTCTTTGGCTGGGACCTTATTCCTGATAAGCACTAACTAGGTGAAAAAGGTAGGAGGAAGAGCATTTGCTTTGAGGGCTGAGGAACCAGCAGGCCTCTAAGTGAGAAGAAATAGTTTACCAAGGAACTAGAGCAGATTCATCACCTTGGCACATTAGAAATGGACGCAAGGACTATGAGTAGATCACGGGTATTGCAGACTATGGGGTTTTAAGCCTCCCCAGAACAGTTCAAAGCCGCAATGAGTTTTTTGTCTACAGACTCTGCTCTCTCCTCTCTTTCTTTGCTCACATCCACATGAACACACTGGCTGTTTGCTCAGGGCCTAATAGGCAACTGAGACCTAGAGATTATCCACTGAGAAGATAAAACATGAAGCCCTTAAGAGGAAGAGTGTGCAGTCAAAAATCAGAACCATATCCCCATTTTTCCTCTCCTCCCTCTTGTCTCCCAGGGCAAGACTGTGAACTGTAAGACACAAAAACCTCACAAGGAAGCTAGAGACCATGAGGAAAAGTAGAGCTATGTCTTCCTGCTTCACAGATTCTTTCCTCAATCTGGCATCATATCATCGTCACCTGAGAGGAACCAACCCAACTCAAGAAACTGGAAGGGGGACCACTGTCCACAGGCCACATGGCATCTCTGTGGCTGAGTCTGACATGGCAGGTTGTCCTCACAGACTCTCCTAAATTCTATCTGAAAAATACAGAAGTTTCCTGATTCAAGTTTGCTTTTAAAAAAATTACTTTAAGAGAATTAAGTACCTTGCAGGGAACTTTTTAACACAATGAAATGAGAATCTGCAGAAAGCTTTCTGACCTCAGATGGAAGGTCTAAGTAGTTGAATTCCATAGCAGTCATGGAGGACTTTTTATAGAAGGGGAGGTCAATTGAGAAATCCTAAAAAAATGAAAGTTGGGAGGAACCCTGCGCTCAGGAGGGTCAGGCCCCAGGAGCTGCGGGAGAAGCATTCCCTGTGGAGAAGAGGCTCGGATTTTATCTGCTCAAGTTTTAAATATCTCCACCAATAGCTCATCCCTGGGGAGGCCTCTCCTCCAGGTCATGCATCTGCTCTCAGGCCTCTCCCCACCCCACTATCCAATCTCACTTTTCCTTCCCTCCATTTCATCCCATTTGTCTTCGACAATGAATTTGACAAGTGTGTGCTGATGGTTAGAAACAATTTAAAAAAAAAAAAAAAGGACCCTATCTTTGCCTTCAACTTTGTTTTCCAGACCTCCTCTCTCATTGGAAACTTTGAGGTGGGAATCTGGAGAGGGAAGAAAGGAGAGGTAGGAGGACAAAGGAATGTGGGGAGCAGTCAAGGACTCTGCTGACTCTAGAAGCCCATTGAGAGAACAGCCCACCAAGTTGGTGTCCCCTGTGGCTATGAAAAAGGTCATTCAAGCCCGAGTGTGGGCCACTTCTGCATCCCCTGGGCCTAATTCCCAGGGCTCTCTTTCTCACAGTTCTCTCAGCTGCTGACCAGTAACTCAGTGTGACGACTGGGACAGAAGGTGGCAGTAGAGCACTGAGCTCAGTGAGCCTGTCAGGCCTTCTGGAAAGGCATCAAGTCAGAGCTACCCAAAGCTGCCTGTTCTCCTGGCCCAGGCCCACTGCCGGGAAGGCTGCTTCGGCCTAGGCTCTGACTGTCTCTTAAAACAAATCCCAAACAGTCGGGAGTCTGAGCACAGTCCATTTTCTCCCTGAAAAAATATCCTACAGCTAGGACTTAATCCGAAGAATAAATCCAGACCTAAGCAGGGATACAAGCTGTTGGGTCTGATGCGACCTGTGCAATTTTTTGTGTGCGTTTAAAGAAATTTGGATTGAATGCTGTGACTGGTTGTATTTTTTTTTTTTGCCTTTCTTTCTTTCTCTTTATTCTTCCTAGCTCCAAGCTATTTGTTTCTGCATTTGTCTTGCTTTGCCTGTTTCCCTGGTTTGATTTCTTGCTTATTTGGTAGTGTTTGCATGCAGCCGTTCCTTTTGAGATGGAGAGAGTAAGCATTTCTGACTTGGGGCTGGACTCCCGCTGGGGAACCAATTAAATGTACTACCCACCAGGGAGAGTGTGATATTTTTTATTACTTTCTAATTTGGGGCCCTGAAATGGCTTCAATGATCAGAACATTCTTCTGCTTAAGAACCTAAAGGAGTAAGTGGAAAGATGCTTTTGATTTGTCTTTCGTTTAGAGCGGCCCATGCTTGCCAAGTGCACTCCACAGACTTCCAGGGGGCCTCAGGTTGTTGAAGTGGAGGGAACAGGACAAAGAGAGCCACGACCAAATCTTCTCCTTCCTTTGCCTTATCACACTGGGGCGCACCAGCAACCCTGGGAAAGTCTCTGAAGAGTCAGTGAATTGAGGGGAGAAAAGGCTATTAGGACAAAACATTTTCACTGGATTTTAAATCTATTTAAGCGCTGAGAGTAAATCAAAACCTTGCCTCTGTCTCATTACTGGTGGCCTGAGATGAGGTCTCCCAAATGCTCGTTAAAGCCAAAGGGAGAGCTGCTTTCTTTCTAAATACATGATTGGAAACCCTCACCCAAGTTTCAAACTGCTGTTTGCCTTCTCCCATAGCTTTTCCTTAAAAAGTTTGCATGAAAGACTTGAAAGAAGAGGTGGGATGGTGTTCACGTAGGTTCTAACGAGGACGAGGTAAATAAAAGTCCAGTGTTCTCTGAATGTCTACTTATTTCCACAACAAGGAAGAACACGTTTAAATTCAGAATTGCTCTTAAATAAAACCAAATACCAACGACCCAACAAAACAAGCCCAAGTTATGAGGCTTTTCTCATTTATTTTCATTTGCCTGGGGTGGGAGTGAGGTGTCTTCATGAGATACTCTGTGCTCTTCTCTCTCTCTCTCTATCCCTCTCCTCCCCAACCTGCCTCTCTTCTCTCCATTGCCCTCTTTCCTCCCCTCTGGCTTGCTTATTAGCCAGGAGGTAATTCTGAATGTTTATCTCAAGTATCTCCCTGATATTCTGAAGGGACCTTTTCCTCTGGCACTGCTTCCTGAAAACAGAGGTTTGTTTCAAATTCCATTAAATAATGTGTGGTGCTGTGCATCATCGACTAGTGAAAGATTTACTTTAGTGAAACTGCCTGCAAAAGAAAAAAAAAACTTCCCTAACCACACTCAACAACAACGTCTGTAAAATGTGATTAACAAGTGAACATTTATAATTCTATAATAAACCAATTACCATCTTTGCTATTAGGTGATGCTCTGTTAAATTCTTTTTTTTTTTTTGCTCTGTTAAGTTCGCCGTTGCTACTTTTAAACAGAAATCCCATGAGAACAAAAATGTTTATTGTTTACAGTGTCCTTAAAGTACCACTTTATCATATGATTTAAATTTCAGCAATATAATTTAACAGCCAGTATTTATTTAAAGAAAGGTTAAGTGTTTCTTCAGCATCTGTCTAAGATTAAATTCAAATACAATCATCTCTCAGTCGTTCTGCCCTCTCCTTCCCTTTTCCCTTCTTCATTACTTCCTTCTTTCCTTGTCCTTTCTTCCTTCCTTTATTTATTCCTTTCTTTCTTCCTTCATTTTATCCTTTCATCTCCTTTCATTCCTTCCTTCCTTTGTTCCTTTCTTTCTTCCTTCCTCCTTCCCTGCTTTCCTGCCTTCTTTGCTTCCTTCCTTCTTGTCTTCCTTCCTAAACTACATCTAAATATTTTCCATTTCCTTTCAGGAATTAAAAGTTGCAGATTATTTAAAATGGTCAAGTTCCTTAACAAGCCTTTGGGGAAAATAATACTCTATAAATGCTGACTAAAAAGGAAATGTTCCAGATCAAAACAAAGTTCATGTCTATGCTGACAAAGATAACTAAACCAATTGCACAATGACTAGAAGGAGAAATGAATCACTATACTCAAAGCATATGGTTCCCCAAGGTCCTACATTACTCAGACCATAGTCTCAGGTCCCAAGAGCCTGAACAGTCAATGATCACTTTCACCTTTTTAGAAGCAGTCCTATTTCAACCAACCAATTGGGTATGCTATTGTTTAATGATTTATAAAATTCCTACTGACTCCAAACCCAAACAGCCGGTTTGAAATGAGAAGCACCTGATTACTTCAAATCTATTTGTTATTGATATAAAGTTTTGGGTTTTTTTGTGTGTGTGTGTGTGGTTTTTGGGTCACACCCGGCAGTGCTCAGGGGTTACTCCTGGCTCCATGCTCAGAAATTGCGCCTGGCCGGCACGGGGGACCATATGGGGCACCGGGATTCCAACCGATGGCCTTTTGCATGAAAGGCAAACGCCTTACTCCATGCTATCTCCCGGGCCCCTGATATAAAGTTTTTTAATACACATCCTGAATTAACCAATCTGTCATCCTAGGCTAGAAACCATTAACTTTTTCAGGCTTTCTATTTTAAATACCAGATTTTCTTTGAATCCCAAAGCTGGGTGGATAGACATGGGTGGGACTCTGGACGGCTTCTAAAAGCTTCATGTTTGCTAAAGCAACAACCGTTCGTGGAAACAGTGCCAATGTATTCCCTCACCTTGAGCAAAGCTAAAACTTTCCAGGTTTCACAGAGGAATTCTTGTCACAATATCTGCATGAATTATGAAGCTGACTTCTAACCAGATGTCAGGAGCTCTGCGCTTCCTGTTTGTTCAGGGTACATCGATGTTTAACTCATCAGGCTCCTTCTGCTCAACTTCTTTTAAAACTCATTCTCATTTGGGCATTTAAAAAGGAATGGGGCATTCTTTGATTTTACAGTTTCTAGGAACAGATCCTTAAAGTTCTGGAGAGAATGTTGACAAAATTGAAGTAAAAGGCAGAAGGCGGGGCCGGAGAGATAACTTGGAGGTAAGGCATTTGCCTTTCATGCAGAAGGTCATTGGTTCGAATCCTGGCATCCCATATGGTCCCCCGAGCCAGTCAGGAGCAATTTCTGAGCATGGAGCATGAGCCCTGCCAGGTGTGACCCAAAACAACAACAAAAAAACAAAAACAGAAACCTTAAAATTAATGGCATCAAAAGGTAAAAGGCAAGGTAAATTATTAAAAAAAAAAAAAAGAATAATGGGGGGCTGGGGCAGTGCCACAGGTGGTAAGGCACTAGCCTAGGACAGACTGTGGTTGGATTCCCTGGTGTTTCATATGGTCCACCGAGCCAGGAGTGATTTCTGAGTGTATAGCCAGGAGTAACCATTGAGCATCACCGGGTGTGGCCCAAAAAACAAACAAACAAACAAAAAAGAATGGAAAAAAATAAACCAGTTAATGATGCCTCCCTTCCAAATGAAAAAGAGATTTCATCTAAACCAAAGTCACCACCACTCAGACCTTCCCTAGAAGTCGCCTGTAGGCCAGTCTGCACCAAGAGGCCTGAGCAGGAAGCAAGGCCAAACGTCAGAGGAATCTGGTCAACAGATTCTTAACATTCTGTCTTTTGCACTCTGAACTCCCACTTGAATAATCCTATTAAAAATTTCCTCCATCATCCTAACATCTATAATTTTTCAAGGAAAACTTAAAAAAAATCCTTTTAGAGTCTCTGTGTGCCCATAAAATTCTGTCTTGGAGATTTCATTAATAATCATAAAAGCATCAGTATCCATTAGGATCACTTTGGAAAGAGAGAGACAATTTTTCCTACAGGTGTTTTCAAGTTGTCTGAGATGACAGGGCAGTAAAAATGGGGTTAACTGGAGACTGATGATGCCTCAGACCTCCTGCCTCTGGAGGATCTGCCAGCCAGAAACTCACGCAAGCATTTTGGAAGCAGCGGAAGTGGCTCTTCATGGAGTGAAACATTCCATACTACCCTCTGTAGATAGTGCCTTTATCTACAACCTGGAAGTTTGGGGAGGGCCTAGGCATTCGTTTGTTTTTTATAACATATGTTTCATACAACATATGCTGTATGTTTCTAGAGAATCTGAGAAGACTAGAACAAAGTGCTTAAAATGATTGTTTGACTATAATCACCTCTAAAGAAAAAAATACCAATAACTTGGTTTGTTGACTGTCAGTTAAAAGCAACCAAGATAGCAAAAGAGTACAAGAAACCCCCCCATAAAGAAAGGCTTGCATGGGTGGTATCCATGGCTCACCTTTCATAGGTAGTGATCTGTGACTAAGGTTCTTCCTCCCCCAAACACCTTCATGTCTCTTTTCCACATTGTACATAAACCCTGAAGTAGTAAACACTTGCACAAAAGAAACTAAAAATTCAAACGACCAAAATATTACTTAAGGGAAGGAGTGTAGTGCGAATGCAATGTTGTCCCTTCCTGGAGAAGAGTTCTGATAGCATGTAACCAAATGATCTTATAATTCCTCAATACCCAGGTAATGTGAGGTGAGCTAAGGGCATAGATACTAGAATCAGAAGGTCTAAGCATTATTAGTTTCTAGTAGTCCTGTTATTCAACCTCTATGCAATTCAGTGTCATCATGTGCAAATATTGAAATAATATCTAGTTTAGGAGTTGTTGAGCCTTCATGAGCCCACGCCTGAGAAGTTCCTGAGACAGTTTCTCATAGATAGCAATCCCTCAGAATAAGTTATGTCTTTTCTTAACCACACTCAGCAAGTGCTTTCTTGTTACTTGCAGAAATGTAAGTAATCTAACTGCACAGCAATATAGATTGGGATACCTAAATTCCAGGTTCTTTCAGAAGACCCAGAAGTTTCCTCCAGTGAGTTTTATGAAGTCAACTTATGGCCCGCTGAGGACATTTATCTGGCCCACTGGGCAGCTGCTGCCTGTCTTTTTTTTTTTTTTTTTTTTTTTACAGAAGAATAGTCATTGGTGGGAGAGGGGCTGGGGAATTATGGCCATGTTGGGCCATCAGGCTGTGAGAGGATCCAAGCATCGCAGCTGAATTAGACTACCAAGACTCAGAGAATCATTTGGGAGGGCCACCTGTGCGGTGGCTTGTGGGCAGTGAAAATCAGAGAACCGGAGAGAGAATGTGGGAGACAGAGGCACAGCACAGAGGCAGCTTGAAGGAAGTCAGCAGCATTATTAAGAGATGAGTTGCATGGTCACTACCATAAGGAATAGAAGGAAATGTGAATAATAATAAGAACAAATGTAATTAAGGGTGAAAAGAAGGAAACATTGACAGATGAACAGTAGGAAAAATAGAAAGAAGAAAAGAAGTTATGGTGTGAATAAGGAAAGAAGTAAAATGAAACAGAAGGAAAAAGGAAAAAACAGGAAAGGAGAAAAGGTAGAAAGGAAGAGAGAAGAAAAAACGTTAAGCTCGATGGGGGGTAACAGAGTGATCTCTGATCTCTGCATGGACTGTCTACTGTTCTCCCATGCTGGTTAGAGACAAACAGCTGAGGAGTAGCAAAACCCAATTTAAGATACAATGAGTGCATTTACATTCAGTAGTATAATGTTATATGTTGTATGTTGTGTAAGTCCCAATTCATACTATTGTGATCTATGAACAGAACTGCAGATGTAATTAACTTTTTCACTGCTTAGGGACTGCTGAATTGTAAAAAAGATAATGAAAAAATTAATATTTACTATACTTTTTTGTTAATTTACTAAAAAAATATACAGAAGCAATCAAATAGTCCTACATAAAAGTTCTAAATGTGGTGGGAAAAGTGCATTGATCTGATCACTCATACTATATGTTATGTCTGCGCAATAAATGCTTAAATTTTCAGAGTACAAAATTTCTTAAAGGGGCCTATTATTAAGGAGGCAGAACACTGCAGATGTCAAGTGGTTAATAGCAGCTGCACCAGTGTGAGCCTAAAGTAAAAGTGGAGTTTCACTAATCCTACTGCTGATTGGTGAAACTCTGCATTGCAGTCTATATCTCTGTGAGGGCAAAGTTATTGCTGGTATATTGTTTTTGTAGTGCTGTATATATATATATAAATTTATATATATATGTATTTTACCAATAGTAATTTGGAATCCCTAGGAAACAATGATGTCAAAAAAAGAGAAAAATTGACTCTGAGTGAAAGATATTCAAAGAATAGTGGGCTTTTGATTACTTTTTCATGCAGTACAAGGAAAGAGCTGTGTGTCTGATATGCCAGAAAATAGTGTCTGTGTTCAAAGAATACAATTTGCATCAACACTATGAAACTCAAAATAAAGATAAATATGATTGTTTGAATGGAAAAATGAGAAAATATAAAATATTAAAACTGAAAACTACATTGACATCTCAGCAAAATACTTTTGTGAAGCAGAAGAAGCTAAATATCTCATCACTTCTGAGCAAGTTTTCAACTTGTCAAACTAATAGCACACACCGGCAAATCATTCAAGGAGGGAGAATTTGTTAAAGAATGCCCTCTTTTTGTTGCCAAAGAGATGTGTCTAGAGAAGGTTTATTTATTTAGTACAGTGAGTCTTTCAGGACCTACAGTTACATGGAGGATTGAAGAAATGGGAGATGATTTGTATCAGCATTTGCAAAACTCTACCAAAAATTTTTCATATTTTTCCTTGGCACTCTACAAAAGCAATGATGTTCATGATTCTGCACAACTTCTTCCTTTTTTTTTCTTTTTTTTTTTTTTTTTTTTTTTTTTTTTTTTTTTTTTTTTGGTTTTTGGGTTACACCCGGCAGCGCTCAGGGGTTACTCCTGGCTCCATGCTCAGAAATTGCTCCTGGCAGGCACGGGGGACCATATGGGGCACTGGGATTCGAACCCGATGATCTTTTGCATGAAAGGCAAATGCCTTACCTCCATGCTATCTCCTGGGCCCCTCTACACAACTTCTAATCTTTACTTGTGAAATGAATGATTATTTCAAAGTCACAGAGGAGCTTGCTGCACTACAAAGCATCAAAGGAACAACTTCAGGTGAAGAAATCTATGAAAAGGTTTGCAAAAATGTGGATGGTTTGGAGCTGGACTGGGCTAAACTAGCCAGGGTGACAACTGATGGTGCTCCTAGCATAGTGGGGTCTAAGAAAGGAGTAATTGCTTGCACTAACCAAGAGATGAACAAAAATAACCATTCTCATCCAATGACCATACACTGCCTCATCCACCAACAAGCACTGTGTTGTAAATCACTGAAGTAGGACTCTGTTATGAAAATTGTGGTATCTTGTGTTGACTTCATTAGAGCTCATGTACTAAACCACAAACAATTTCAGGAATTTTTGTCTGAGCTAAAAGTTGACTATGAAGATGTTCTCTAACACACAGAAGTCCATTAGCTGAGTAGAGGGAGAGTTTTGAAACGTTTCTGTGAGTTACTTCCATAGATTACAACTTTTATGATTTCAAAAAAACAAAGAAGTACCAGAGCTCAATGATGCAAAATGGAAATGGCACTTTGATTTTCTGACAGATGTAACAGAGCTACGCAATAAATTCAATGTGCAACTTCAAGGAAAGGGGAAAGATATCTGTGAAATTCAACCACATGTTAAAGCATTTGAAGTAAAATTAGGCCTCTTTATCAAACAAGTGAAAAAGGAAAACTTCTACCATCTCCCCATAACTCAAAATCTGTTAGCAGAAAAAAACATTGGTTGCATTCCCAAACAAAACATGTGTGGATTCACTGAAAATATTGCAAAAGGAGTTCCAAATTAGATTTAAAGAGCTTCATCTCCATGAACAGGACATACAGCTTTTCCATAACCCATTTTCTATTGACATTGAAAATGTAGATACAATTTACCAAATGGAACTGGCTGACTTGCAGAATTGTGACTCTGAAAGACGCATTCAAGTCAAGTAGCCTTCTTTTTTTTTGTTTGTTTGTTTTGTTTTTTGTTTTTGGGTTACACCTGGCAGTGCTCAGGGGTTACTCCTGGCTCCATGCTCAGAAATTGCTCTGGCAGGCACTGGGGACCATATGGGGCACCGGGATTCGAACAGATGACCTTTTGCATGAAAGGCAAACGCCTTACCTCCATGCTATCTCCCGGGCCCCAAGTAGCCTTCTTAATTTTTATGCATCTCTTTCCTCTGAGACATATCCTCATCTCAGGAACAATGCACACTCAAAATGGCAGCCATCTTTGGCACACTTATGTCTGTAAACAGACTTTTTCTAGAATGAAACATTTGCAATCTCCCACCAGATGTAGACTAAAGAGTGCACACTTGCATTATTTGTTGCGGCTAACATTGACAAATATGGAATCAGACATTGACCATCTCATTAGCCAAAAGTAGGCCCATAGTTCACATTGAAATACTGGTAAGTTTGTTGATTTAATTTTGCTTCATTTTAAATATTATGTGTTCCCGTTTTGTTTCTTCACTTCAAAATAAGATATATGCAGTATGCACAGGAATTTGTTCATAATTTTTGTTTTTACTATAGTCTGGCCCTCCAAGGGTCTGAGGGACAGTGAACTGGTCCCTGTTTAAAATGTTTGAGGACCCCTGATGTAGAATCACAAAAATGATTGCAAAATTGTGCAGGTATGCACATGTCTATTTTTTTCTAGAAGAAGGTATAGATTTGAGTATGAGTAACTCAATGTTTTTATTACTAAAAACTGAATGATTTGTGGCTCAGTTTTGTATTATTGACATTTCAGGTTCAATCATCTTTGTGATGGGCATTCTTATGTGCAATGTAGCATATAGCAACATTCCCAGTTTCTACTCTTACCCAGTGATACCTCCTAATTGTGTTGGTCAAAATGTCTCTAAACACTGCCAATTGCCCTTACCTGAGAATAAGTTCTCCCAACAAACATTTCCACATCATCCATGTTCTTGGAGTCATAGTCAAGATGAACTTTGGCAAATATATTCATATGACAAGCAATTAGTATATAAGTCTGATATTAAGGTGAAGTGTCTTTCTTAACAAGCTCTGTTACTAACACTTTCTCAATTACTTCATTTTGAACATTGGACCAATGTTTTGGAAAGACATCAATCTAAAGCAACCTCAGTAGACAAGATTTAATAGGAAAAAGATTGGAGGTTTCTGGATATCACTTAAGAACATCTGTGGTGAGAGGCAAAATATTTAGTTCAGATTTGGTGGTTGTTATTATCTGAAGAGATAAGTTCATTATTAAATAGACTGAAGCTGTATTAAGCAAGTTTTTAAAAGTTCATTTTTTAAAAATGTCTTGTGACAACCTTGTAGAGTTAATTAATATCTAGGCACCAGACACATGAAATATCTAAGGGTCTAGGGTACAATTTTCAGTAACAACATCTTAACTGGGTTCTAAGTGCTGTGTCTTGAACAATTTAGAAGGGAAGGTAATGTGTGAATTATGGCTCATGGCAGGGTTATGTCATATGACTTATGGATGATTCCAGTCATTTGCAGGCAAAAACAAATGACAGAGGTAGAATAAGATGACCTTGTGATCTGCACTGGTTAAAACATTTTTACTTTTGGTTTTTGCGCCACATCCAGCAGTTCTCAGGCTCTGCAGTCAGGATCACTACTGACAGTGCTGGAAGGAGCATATGGGATGCCAGGGATCAAACCCAGTTGTTCAAGTGCAGGTAAGTGCCCTACTCACTGTGCTATCTCTTCAGCATTCATTATTTGCACATTCAAAAACTGGGGAAAAGGCTAGAACAATAGCACAACAGGTAGGGGATTTGCTTTGCATGTGCTGACCCAGGTTCAATCCCCAACATCCTAGTGGTTCCCTGAGCCTACCAGGAGTGGTTTCTTAGTGAAGACCCAAGAGTAACCCTTGAGCACTGCCAGGTGTGGCCCAACACAACAACAACAACAACAAACAAGGGAAATGATATCATTGAGGGATGATATTTTTATATAAAATAGCAAATAAGTTGCTCTGGTCAGTATAGAAGTGAATATTTTGGGATATATTCAAGTTGGTGCTCTCTTGAAGAGTGGAGCACTATCTTCTCAATAGGTCTGCCTTTTGCTCACGCTTATACTCCATGGAGACACATACCCTGTGGGTGTCACAGTAGATAACACTCCCCATTTTTGGGGGGGGGGGTTTTGGGCCACACCCAGTGACGCTCAGGGGTTACTCCTGGCTATGCGCTCAGAAGTCGCCCCTGGCCTGGGGGACCATATGGGGCACGGGGGAATCGAACCGAGGTCCGTCCAAAGCTAGCGCGGTAAGGCAGGCACCTTACTTACCTCCAGCGCCACCGCCCAGCCCCAACACTCCCCATTTTTTAAATTTGTTTGTTTTAACCCCGGGGGTACTCAGGAGTTAGTCCTGGCTCTGTGCTCAGAAATCACTACAGGCAGGAATGGGAGACCATATGGAATGCCAAGATTCAAACCACCATCCATCCTGGATCAGCTGCATGCAAGGCAAACACCCTATCACTGTTCTATCTCTTCAGTCCCTAACTTTCCAATTTAACGTGACCAAGTTTAAGCATTAAGCATAGCAGAATTATCTTCTCTATGGGAAGAGTAAAGTTTTTACATCACTCAGTGTCCCACTGGGCCAGGTAAGTGAATCAGATAACAGGAGCAGACAGACTTTGAAAGGCTATGTCTCACTACCTAAACTCAGATCAAAATAGAAAATCAATATCCCTAACATGGACCTAGGGCAGTACCATCTAGACATTTCCAACTTCAGCTCTCTTTCTGTGATGATGTCCTACCCTTGATTATCCTGTCTCCAGCTTTAAATCTCTCCTGATACTTGCATCTTTCCTTGACTGTTACTTGCAATTTGTTTTCTCCTCTCTCCTTTATTTGTTTTTGTTTTGGGGCCACACACAGTGATGCTGAGGGATTACCCATGGCTATGCGCTCAGAAATTACTCCTGGTTCGGGGGACCATATGGGTTGCTGGGGATTGAACCCAGTCTGCCCTGTGTCAGTCACATGAAGGCAAATACCCTACCACTGTGCTATCGCTCTGACTCCCGTTTCCTCCTCTGTTCTTTCCTCACAAACTCCTTCCCTTTCTTCAGACTTGAACTCAAACTTCATTTTCTGGCTTTTGCAGATTTGGTCTAATTCTTGTTCTAGCTCTCACAGAAATTATATAATTTTCTAGAATGGTGCTTATGCT
>PVKC010015877.1:0-21164 GCA_004027635.1 Crocidura indochinensis
CTCCTCCTCCTCCTCCTCCTCCTCCTCCTCCACAATTCCTTCTATTCCTTCTGGTAGTGACCATGGGACTCACCTCTTTAATAATGCTGCCAACTTCCTCCAAGCTGCCTCTGCTCTGTGCTTGTCTCCTGTGCATTGATTCCCAAAATTTCCCGTCCCCTCTCCCACCGATGACTGCCCTTCTGTTAAAAAAATGACAGGCAGCAGCAGACCTGGTGGGCCAGAGGGCCAGATAAATGTCTTCCACGGACCATAGTTTAAGGATCCCTGCACTATGGCAAGAACTTCTAGTACTATGTTGAATAGTGCCTATGCAAAAAAAAAAAAAAAAGGCAAAAAGGCACAAAATCTTGCCACATCAGCCCTCCTTTTTTATTTATTTATTTTTTTTGTTCTCATGGTGGTTATTATTTGGTAGTTATCTTTGTTGCTATGGTGCTTTTTTGTAGTTGCTGGTTTTTTATTTTGTTGTTTTGTTATGTTTTTCTTCTTTTTTTCCTTTCTTCTTTTATTTGTTTTTGTTTTCTTCTTTTAAATTGATATTATAACCTCTAGATGGACTCCTCCCTGTTTTTGGGGGGGGGCTTAATTTTTTTTTTTGGTTTTTGGGTCACATCCGGCAGAACTCAGTGGTTAATCCTGGCTCTACTCTCAGAAATCGCTCCTGGCAGGCTCGGGGGACCATATAGGATGCCAGGATCTGAACCACCATCCTTTTGCATGTAAGGCAAATGCCCTACCTCCGTGCAACTCTCCGGCCCTCCTCCCTGTTTTTTTTCTTTCTTTTTTCTTTCTTTTTTATCAAACAGAAGCACATAACTTGAATCATCGTGTTCTGCCTCATAAATTGAGGGAGAAGATAAAAAGGATGGTACCAGGATAGTCGTATGAACATTGAGTAGAAATAAAAAATGATCAGACTTAAACACCAAACCCAAAGTCAATGACAACAGAATAGATACCCAATTTATAACAAGCTATACATAGAGGGGTCCAGTGATTCTAGTAGTCTGGGGGGCAAAGGAGAGAGATATGGGATGCATGCTAGGTGGAGGACAACACTGGTGGTGGGAATGTCCCTGACTCATTGTCACTTTGTACCTTAAATATTACTACTTGGGTCACAATAAAAATCATTAAAAAAAAAAAAAGCAAAAGGTCATTGGTTCAAATCCCAGTGCCCCATATGGTCCCCCATGCCTGCCAGGAGCAATTTCTGAGCATGGAGCCAGGAGTAACCCCTGAGCACTGCCGGGTGTGACCCCCCAAAAAAATAAATAAATAAAAAGAATGAGTGTTGGACCTTATCACATGCTTTCTCTGTTACCATTTTTTTTTTTTTTTGGTTTTTGGGCCATACCCAGCGGTGCTCAGGGGTTACTCCTGGCTGTCTGCTCAGAAATAGATCCTGGCAGGCACAGGGGACCATATGGGACACCGGGATTCGAACCAACCACCTTTGGTCCTGGACTGGCTGCTTGCAAGCAAACACTGCTGTGCTATCTCTCCGGGCCCTTCTTTCTCTGCATCTATTAATATGATTATATGGTTCTTCTTTTTCTTTTTGTTGATACAGTGTATTATGTTGATTTTTATGTATGTTAAACCATCCTTGCATTCCTGGAATGAAACCTACTTGATCATGGTGTATGACCTTCCTGATGAAGCATTGGATTCTATTTTCCAGGGTTTTGTCAGAAGAGAAGAAATAGAGTAGTAATGTCTGCCAGAAGAACAGACAGGGGATAGGCAAGGGGGAGGCAGGAGGGAAAGGTGGTGGGAATTGTGCACTGGTGAAAGGTGTTGACTGAAATTCAATCATGAACAACTTTGTAAATTTAAAAAAGCCAACTATATCATAAGCAGCCTTGTAACCATGGTGTTTAAAGAAAGCAATAAAAATTTAATAACTAAAATAGCGCCCCCCAAATAAAAGATTAGAATCAATGATTTCAAGCAGACTTAACTAAAGAATTCTACAGATGATTGTCCTTCTGTAAAAAATAAAATAAAATGACAGGCAGCAGCCAGCTCAGTGGGCTGGATAAATGTCCTCAGTGGACCATAGTTTGAGGTCCTTTGGTGTAGAGCCAGGATAAACCTCTGTAACTTCCCAATTTAAAAATAATGAGTTTAGGGGCTGGGCATGGCGCTGGAGGTAAGGTGCTTGCCTTGCCTGCGCTAGCCTAGGACGGACCTCGGTTCGATCCCCCGG
Organism: Crocidura indochinensis; assembly: GCA_004027635.1. NCBI lineage: Eukaryota > Metazoa > Chordata > Mammalia > Eulipotyphla > Soricidae > Crocidura > Crocidura indochinensis. Next base: position 2,216 of record PVKC010015877.1, read on the forward strand.
TTCCCATATGGTCTCCCAAGCCAGGAGTGACTTCTGAGCGCATAGCCAGGAGTAACCCCTGAGCGTCACTGGGTGTGACCCAAAAACCAAAAAAAAAAATAATAATAATAATGAGCTTTAAAAAAGTATTTAATAGATTCTTTTATTCTCCTTATTTCCTTCTTTCTTCTTTCTTTCTCTCTCTCTTTCTTTTCTTTCTTTCTTCTTCCCTCCCTCCCTTCCTCCCTCCCTCCTTCCCTTCCTCCCTCCCTCCCTCTCACCCTTCCTTCCTTCCTTCTTTTTTTTTTTTTTTGGTTTTTGGGCCACACCCAGTGACGCTCAGGGGTTACTCCTGGCTATTCACTCAGAAGTCGCTCCTGGCAGGCACGGGGGACCATATGGGGAACCGGGGGATCGAACCGCGGTTCGTCCTAGGTTAGCGCAGGCACCTTATCTCCAGCGCCACCGCCCGGCCCCCATCTTCTTTCTTTTTTAAATTTATGGACTTTCTGGTCTACCTGGACTTGAATGAAAATGGGTCTGGAGAGATAGCATGAAGATAAGGAGTTTGCTATCCATGCAGAAGGTCATTGGTTTGAATCCCGGTATCTGCCAGGAGCAATTTCTGAGCGTGGAGCCAGGAGTAACTCCTGAGTGCTGCCAAGTGTGACCCCAAAACCTACAACTACAACAACAACAAAATAAGAAAAGGTGCTTCTTCTCGCCTGCTACACAACCTTTCTGGCATCTCTTCGAAGGATCTATGTACGTCTTAGATTTATCTTCTCAGGAGCTTGTAGTTGATTCCTTGATACATATTTCTGGTTTTAGACACCCTGTGTTTAGGTTAGAAGTTTTCCCTTACATTTTCCTTTGATGCGCTTATGCAAACAGCCGCTCTTTTATTATTGACTAGTTTTTCCTTTAAAAATTGTAGACAACATTGTTTGTTTACTAAAAAACATTTTACATACATGTATGTATGTTTACATGTGTATGTAAACATTTCATGGGATTATTATGCTACTGACCCTACCCTGATCTGTGATTGTGCCCTACCCTACGGTGTTATCTGGCATTCTGCCCCCACCCTAGGGTGGTACCTGATTTTGCTTCCACCATTGGGTGATACCTGATTCTGGGGCATAAAAGCAAGCACATGTGGAAGGCGGGAGGCTTTTTCTTCCTGGCCTATTCCTAGGCCTTTTGGGGCTTCGGCCTCTTCAAGGAATAAAGAGCTGTTTTCTTCGGAAGCCTGGCTGCCAGTTGGCTTTCTTCCCACCGCATTCACCTCAGGACCACTGGTTGAGCAGGGTGGCAGACGCGTGCTCCGAGCCGGAGGGGAAAGACCTTATTCTCCATCCTTCCATCAGTCAACCTCTTCAGGGGCTTACGGTTTACAAAAACCATACCTCCACCCATTCACCCATGTGTCCACTTTCTTGCATGAATGTCTTGCTATTTATTTATTTTTATGAGAATTTTCCTGCCCTTTTCTTACTTTTTTTTTTTTTTGGTGGTTTTTGGGTCACACCTGGCCATGCTCAGGGGTTACTCCTAGCTCCATGCTCAGAAATTGCCCCTGGCAGGCACGGAGACCATATGGGACGCCGGGATTCGAACTGATGACCTTCTGCATGAAAGGCAAACGCCTTACCTCCATGCTATCTCTCCGGCCCCCTTTTCTTACTTTTTTAAACTTTATTTAAACACTGCGATGTACAAAGTTGTTCATAATGCAGCTGTTTCACCCAATGTTCCACCCAATCCTACTACCAGTGTAACCTTCCATCCACCAATGTCTGCAGTTTCCCACCCCACCTCTATGCCTGCCCCATTAACAGGCACACAATAATTTATTTTATTTTGCTTATTAAAACAGAATAGCTGGGGCCCGGGAGATAGCATGGAGGTAAGGCGTTTGCCTTTCATGCAAAAGGTCATCGTTTTGAATCCCGGTGCCCCATATGGTCCCCTGTGCCTGCCAGGAGCAATTTCTGAGCATGGAGCCAGGAGTAACCCCTGAGCACTGCCGGGTGTGACCCCCCCCCCAAAAAAAAGAATGACTAAGGTGATTATCCAAAAAATTATTCAATAAAAGAAAATTTGTGGAAATTGTACTATCTCACAATAAGGTAGTTAAAGCCATTGTCTGAGGGTTTATAGAACTATTTGTTAGCTAGTTGAGCCTTTTATGTTCCTGTTTATATTTAGTGTTCTAAGTTGTCTTCTATGCTACTTTCCCATCTAATTTTCTGTGCTCCTAGTGGAATTTGGGGTGTCACATGGGCATATATTGGCTGCCAAGTGCACCAGGAACTCCAGGATCTGTAAAACTGAACTAATGAGTTTCAGTGGCTTGGCTTGTATCTTTTCCTAGATTACTGGTGAGGCTGGGCCATTGCTTATCTGATGGTGGCTGTGGCATGTGGGTATGGCTGCTGGGGCTTCCCAGCAGGGGAAGGACTAGCAGGGCAGAAACTCTGTCTTCCCCTCTCTGAGAGTGTCCCAGAATTTTCCATCCAAAGACCTCTCTATCCTTGAGTCTTAGCTGTATAGCTTTCATATTGTTGGAGATTAGCAGTGAAGCTGTGAAGCTGGGCTGTTGCTTACATGGTGGGGATGTGGATGTGGCTACTCACTATTTACTTATTTTTAAAATACTTGAACATTTTTATTTTAGGCACTGTGATTTACAGTATTCATAATCACAATGATAATTTTTCTTTAATTATTTGCATTTTTATTCTCCCAGATCAGTTTTAGCATCATTGTGTCTTTTTTATACCAAAGGACCAGCAATCTGTGTGCACATTGGTTCACAGTCTGGTCATTATAGCCAAAGCCCAGACCAGTGTATTTCAACTTTTCTACACCTGCTGACCAGCGTCAGTCATTAAAGATCATTGTTCTAGAGAAGTATCTTAGATGCCTGATTAAAAAAAAAGAAATTTTGTGTGACTTTAGTGTGACAAAAACGTCCATACAGAGTTCTCCATGGGAAGCAATAGTATGGTTGGGAAGAAGAAATCATACTTATTGAAGCAAATAAATATAAAGAATATAAAATTCAAGTGATTAAAAAGAAAATTTATATCCTTTGCATGTATTTTATATCCTGCAATAAATCTTTCACAATGCCCTTGAAACAAGTCAAAGATCTCTGAACAATTAAAAATAAAACGACTGGGGCTGGAATGATAGCACAGCAATAAGGCATTGTACTCAACCAACACAGGACAGACCCTGGTTCAAATCCCGACATCCCACATGGTCCACCAAGCCTGCCAGGAGCGACTTCTGAGTGCAGAGCCAGGAGTAACTCCTGAGCACCACTAGGTGTAACCCAAAAACAAAACAAAACAAAAACAAAAACAAAAAAAGCCAAAAAACCTATTCTTTAAATTCATGTTTCTCACCCCCTCCCCAAATTGGTTTATATATTGCTTAGAGCTGCCTGTGAGTTAAGGAAAATTTTTTCTTTCTCAAATTTAGTTTTTCTTTAGAAATTCTGTAAGATTCGGGCCCCTATAGTTGTTGCTAAAAGCAGGGCAGGAAAAGAAAGATATCAGTCAATGACTCACTTCCCCTCAGCAAGATGAGTAAGTTAGGTAGAGCTGATGTACAATAATGAACTACAGTTAATAATATTGTATTACATACATATTTTGAATTTGCTAAGACTAGCTCCGAAGTCTTGTCAGCATACACACAAAGGTAATTACGTGAGGTGTTGAATATTCGAAACACTCTGATCATGTTGGTGATTTGATCATGACTATGTATGTCATGATCAAATTAATGCCAAATTTATCAAATGGTCTAATTTAAATATATTTAAATAATTAAAAAATGGGGCTGGAGGGGACCGGGCGGTGGCTCTGGAGATAAGGTGCCTGCGCTAGCCTAGGACGACTGCGGTTCGATCTCCCGGTTCCCCATATGGTCCCCCGTGCCTGCCAGGAGCGACTTCTGAGCGAATAGCCAGGAGTAACCCCTGAGCGTCGCCGGGTGTGGCCCAAAACCCAAAAAAAAAAAAAAAATGGGGCTGGAGAGACAGGTGCTTGCCTTGAATGCAGACAACCTTAGTTCAGTCCCTGGCACCACAAAGAAATATTCCAAACTCTTTCAGGAAAGACCCCGAAACACAGAGCCATGAGTAAGCCCTGAGCACTGCTAGGTGTGAATCTCTTCCAAATCTCTCCACTCCCCCTCACATTGTCAACTATAAATAAAGCAGGGATGTGTGTGAAAATTCAATTCCTTTGTCCTAACTTGAAATAAATAACTTTTTGCTATGTTTTGTTTGGGCCACACCCAGCAGTACTCAGGGCTTATTCCTTTCTCTATGCTCTGAAATCAAACTTAGCAGGGCTCATTGTACTGGGGATAGAAGCCAGGACAGGGCATGTCAGGCCGGTGCCAGGCCCAGAATAGTAAACTCTTATGCTTTCAGATGAATCTTTACAGAGCTCCACTGTGTCATTTCTTTACTCAACTGGAATATAATTCAGAAGAAAAGCAGCCATAAAAGCATTTAATGTGCCTAAGAGTCCAGGGCAATGCTTAAGAGTGTAATCCATGGTTATTCCTAAAATTGCTTCAATTCCTTCGTATGTGAAATAGTTAGCAGCTCTAAAGAAACTCAGGAAACTGTGCTCGTCCAATAGTCATTTTCTGTAAGCAGGAAGCATAAAGTTTAGGGCAGCCTTATAAAAGTCAAATTCATGTGCTCTTTATCTCATTTTTTGTTGCTTTTTATGGGGGGCCACACCCAGTGGCACTCAGGAGTTACTTCTGGTTCTGCAATCAGAAATCACTCCTAGTAGGCTTGGGGATCATATGGGACGCCAGGGATCAAACTCAGATTGGCCACATGCAAGGCAAATGCCCTAATCTCATTTTTTTTTTTTTTTGGTTTTTGGGTCACACCCGGCAGTGCTCAGGGGTTACTCCTGGCTCCATGCTCAGAAATTGCTCCTGACAGGCACGGGGGACCATATGGGGCACCGGGATTCGAACCGATGACCTGTTGCATGAAAGGCAAACGTCTTACCTCCATGCTATCTCCCGGGCCCCCTAATCTCATTTTTTAAATCATTGTGTCTAAGATATGTCACCAGCATATTGGTCTATATTATAATTGGTTCCTTTAAGAAAAAAAAGTCAGCCTTGTTGGACATGAATATCAAGAGTATTCAGGCTTTCTTTTCTTAGTTTTGTTTTTAAAACATAGTTTATTGGAAGGCTGGAGAGATAGCATGGAGGTAAGGCGTTTGCTTTGCATGCAGAAGAATGGTGATTTGAATCCTGGCATCCATATGGACCCCCAAGCCTTCCAGGAGCGATTTCTGAGCATAAAGTCAGGAGTAATCTGAGCACTGCCAGGTGTGACCCAAAAAGCAAAAAAAAATTTTTTTAAACATAGTTTACCTTTTGTTGTTTGTTGGTTTGGTTTTGAGCCACACCCAGCAATACTCAAGGCTTATTTCTGGCTTTGTGCTCAGGGGACCATATGCAGTTACAGTATTGAACAAGGACCAGTCATCTGCAATACAAATACTTTAACATTTGTACTATCTCTCTAGCCCCGTATTCTGCTTTTAACTGACCATGCTGCTTAACATTGAATATATGTTGTTTTTCAAATCTCTATGATTCCTTGATTGCCTGTTGCTCAATCCTGATTTGTTATCTTAATCTAGCATAGATGGTGTTCACTGTGGAATTGGGTTGACTCATGCCTTCCAGTAGCTACACCCTGTAATTAGAGATTTGGTTGTCATCAGAGAGAGGTATAGTCATTGTGGAAATATTATGCCTGAGGCATTTACATCCTTATTTTGAATGAGTGTGGCAACTAGTAAAAAAGAGTAATAAATGCTAGATGAATCCTGCTTTTTCTTTAGCTCTATGAATTCAATAAACCTTAAATTTGGTTTTACAAAGACAGCATGGTTTCCAAAGTACCAACTTCCTATGTTTCCAAGGCTCAAAAATGCCTGCTGCTTTTCTCTGAATAACTTAGTTTATCATTTTAATTTATTTAGCATTATAGAGGTACTGCTTTCTGTTGGGGCCACATCCAAAAATATTCAGGGTTTATTTATGACCCTGCACCAAGAAATCACTCCTAGTTCTGCACTCAGGAATTACTTCTGGTGGGACTCAGGGATCCTATGGATGGCAGGGATCGAAACTGAGTCAGTCACGTACAAGAAATGTTCCTTACCTGTTGTGCTATTACTCCGACCACTACATTATTGTTAGTGGAAGTTTCATGCATACATCATTTGATCATTACCTATGCTTTTCTGGGACAACAGATACTGAAAAACTGGGTCACTGAGATCAAATCCCAGGTTGTAAAGTATATTCTTGTTTTCAGATTATCTGCAGCTTTAGTGAGGCTGTTAGGACCCGAGGGGCTCAAGAAAACTTTGGTGAGTCTTGACCTCCCTGGGTATATACCCCATCAATATGTTCGTGGTTAGCCAGCCAGGAGTAAGGTACTAGATTGAATTGTAGCTACTTTGAGAAATACTACCTGGTTAGCCTTTCCACTCACTGGACATGCCATCAGTAACAAGCTAATGATAAGACAACATATCTCGCATTTCTGTTGTCTTTCCTCTGACTGGTTTACAATAGGGAATAGTTAAAAAAATGGCAGAGGACGTATCAAAGTCATTCTTACTAACTTCAGAGACTATTTCCTCCAGCATAATATTCATAGACTTGATTGATTTCTTTGTATTATGGTCCAAATTGTATATGGGACTGTATGGCAGGGACTAGATGATATAATTTTCTCATAGAACAGGTTTTGTTCACATAGCACCTGCTTCATCCAAAGAGAAAGGAGATTCTACATTGAGTTGGTCCCGAGTTGGAAAGAAAATTTTTGGAGGGAAGGGGAACAATCAGTGATGTGCAGGGCTTACTACTGGCTCTGTATACAAGTATCACATCTGCTTGGGGGACCATATGAGGTACCACAGCTAAATCCAGATTAACTGTGTGCAAAGTAAGGATCCTACCAGCAACTCTATTGCTCTGGCATGGAAAGAGGGGTTTATCATTAGAATAATTAGAGAACAGCTGCTGAAGAGATTAGAAGATCAGATATCCATTGCAATATTCATTTTAGTATTTCATCATAATAATGGAATTCTTTTTTTTTAATTATTTAATAATGGAATCTTAAAGGAGTTCCTAGAGTATGAGAAGTGGAAACCACCATTCAATACTTTAACCACAATTCATTCAATAATCATCAAATATCTTTTCTGGACCCTGTAGACTATATCCTTTGGACTCAGCAATTAAAAAACACACACACACAAAACAAATAGGGCCTGGGAATATAGCTTAGTGGTAGAGTGCTTGCTTTGCACATCCAAAGTCCAGATTTGATATCCAACACCAAAAGGCAAAATAAAAATAGGGTATAGGGCTGGGGCCTGGGAGATAGCATGGAGGTAAGGCATTTGCCTTTCATGCAAAAGGTCATCGGTTTGAATCCCGGTGCCCCCATGTGGTCCCCTGTGCCTGCCAGGAGCAATTTCTGAGCATGGAGCCAGGAGTAAACCCTGAGCACTGCCGGGTGTGACCCAAAAACCACACACACACAAAAAATAGGGTATAGGGGGCTAGAGCAATGGCACAAGTGGTAGGGCATTTGCCTTGCACACACTAATCTAGGAAAGACCGAGGATCAATCAACCAGCATTCCATATGGTCCCCCAAGCCAGGATTGATTTCTGAGTGTATAGCCAAGTGTAACCCAAGTGTTACTGAGTGTGGCCCAAAAACAAGCAAACAAACAAAAAAAATTAGGGTATGGAGAAATGGTTCAAGTGGGAGAAAGCCCTTTGTTTGATGCCCAGCAATGCATGTACCCCAACTAATACAGTCAGAAGTGGCTCCAGAATACCCCAACATGAATATATGATTCTTATTAAAATATTAATATTACATTTGTATCAATAACTTAAAAAATTAAGCTTGAAATTGGCTTTCAGCTGCAAACTTTATTGCAGTAGTTGAGCTAATATAAAATGCAATTTGGCTGTTAGAATACTGCCTTTTCTCCTTATCATAACACCAGAGTGAGATCTCATTCTTGGAGAAAATGGAGCTGAGTCATGAAATTGGCCAGCAAGTAAGACAGCTACTGGCTTCTGCATTTCAGTTTTAATAAAAACTGGGATTATCTAGACACACCCAAATATGTTCTGCAGCATCCTTGAACTTAATTCCTGTGTTAACTAAATGCCTTACTGAAAAAAAATTATGTATATTTTATTTAAATAAAAAATTGTTAGTCAGTGTTCAGGGCTGACTTCTGGCTTTGCACTCAGGAAATACTCCTGACAGGGTTCAGGAACTTTTGGTGTGAAAAGTAAGCACAAAACTATCTCTCCAGCTTCAAGAAAAAATATTTTTTATAATTGACTCAGAAAGCAATGAGCAAATTCCCATTTACAGGTTATAATTTAAAGGACATGTATCATAACAAGTTGGGTCTTGTTAATATTTATCAGCTGTAACCTAAATGTTTATGTTTCTCTCCCATCTCTGCCAATTGACATATTGAAGCCTAATTCCCAAGGTGATGGTATTTCAATGTGGGGACTTTGAGAGGTGAAGTGGAGGCTCCCCACAAATAGATTAGCATATCATAATGGAGACTCTACAGAGCTTTCTTGCTCCACTGCCATGTAGGAACACAGCAAAAATATGGCTGACAATGAACTAGGAAGTGGTTCTCTGTAGACAATAACCTTATGAGTGCCTTCACCTTGGACTTTCTCTTCCACAATGGTGAGAAATACATGTCTATGGCTTAAAACACGCTGTTCATGATATTCTGCTACAACAGGCCAAATGAACTAAGACATTATCCTTTTGGGAGTTGGGGCAAGAACTAGGGGCACTCCCAGAAATACTTGGCCAACCTCGGTGCTAGGGCTTCATAGATTGGGCATTGATCAGGCCCTGTGGTGCTGGAATCCTTGAGGCCATCACTAATGATGCCTCAATTGAACCTGGGTCAAGTGCCTAAGCCCTGAAAGATCTACCCAATAAGAACATTTTCTCCTTAAAATAGCACAAAACTAGTATTACATTTAAGAAATTTTGAAAGACAAACAAAAGCAAGTTTTGGTATATCAGAAAATTTATTTTCCAACCTTACAGAACCTACTACAGTAATTCCCCATTTGATAAATAAATACCTTTTCAGGGCCGGAGAGATAGCATGGAAGTAGGGCGTTTGCCTTGCATACAGAAAGACTGTGGTTTGAATCCCGACATTCCATATGGTTTCCCGAGCCTGCCGGGGGCGATTTCTAAGCATAAAGCCAAGAGTAGTGTGTAAGAAAGAAAAAAAAAGAAAAAAAAAAAGCCAAGAGTAGCCCCTGAGCACTGCTGGGTGTGACCCAAAAACCAAAATAAATAAATACCTTTTCTTAAAATATTGGGATAAGGATTGGAGAGATAGCTCAATAGACTGATTGTAAATTTTGCAAATAAGAGGCCCAGATTCAATCCCCTGTATTTCATGGTCCCTTAATCACCTCCAGGAGTGACCCCTGAGGCTGAAGCCAAAAATATAGGCCCAGAGCACCACCAAGTATATTCCCAAACAAACAAAAAAGAATGAGGAGGAGGAAGAGGAGAAGAGGGAGGTGGGAAAGGAGAAGGTGGAGGGGGAAGAGAAGAAGAAAAGAGAAGGGCCGGAAAGATAGCATGGAGGTAAGGCGTTTGCCTTTCACGCAGAAGGTTGGTGGTTCGAATTCCGGCATCCCATATGGTCCCCTGAGCTTGCCAGAAGCGATTTCTGAACATGGAGTCAGGAGTAACTCCTGAGCACTGCCGGGTGTGACCCAAAAACAAAACAAAAGAAAGCAAAAAGAAAAAAGAAGAAAATGAAGAAGACAAAAATGAAAGAAGAAGAGGAGGAGGAGGAGGAGGAGGAGGAAGAAGAAGAAGAAGAAGAAGAAGAAGAAGAAGAAGAAGAAGAAGAAGAAGAAGAAGAAGAAGAAGAAGAAGAAAGAGGAGGGGAGGAAGGAGAAGAGGAGGAGGAAAATAAGTAGGAGAAGTAGAAGGAAATAAAGAAAAGACAGAAAAAAGAAAGCAAGGGAGAAATGACAAATGATAGGACTGGGTCTTGATATTCTGTAAAAAGAACTGTAGATGATTTTGTATGTCACCATATTGAAGAATCACCAAATAATAAGCCATCCACTAGAGAAGGAAAGTCATACTTATTTTTAAACTATTGAGGTAGGTATATTCATTTTATTGATGGTAAATCATCAGTGAATAAGTTTTATTTTTGTTGTTTCAGTGTCTGAAGTGACACTTATTGAGGTGACAGGAATTGTTTATTGTGATATTGGAAACTGAACATGAGACCTCATACATATAAGGCCTCCATGGAACCATATCCCACTCTATTCTCTTCATACATGTTCTTATCAATGAGCTCCTAACCACTTTTTAAAAAGGGATCAAGGGGCCAGATATATAGTAATGGGCTAAGTTATGGGGAATCAAACTGTGGACCACCCCAGTTTGATTCCCTAGCACCACTTATGGTCCCTCGATCACCACCAGAAATGACTCCTGAGAATAGAGCTAGGAATATCCCCAGAGCACTGCCAGGTGTAGCAGAATCCATTCACCACAGAGAAAAATTATTCTCTGTCATTTCATCCATCTGTCCTCCTTTCTTTAATTTCCCTAACTTTTTTTTCTCATTCATTACTTCCATTTAATTACTCACAGATTAAACAAGTACTTAATGTAGCTAGGTATTGTGTTGAGCACTATTAAGAATACAAAAATCGTATTTTTCACTCAAGGATTATCAGAATTGAGATAGCACTTACAAATTAGTCATCCTGACAGTCTTAAGTAAAGTTCAATTTAAAAAAACCCAGCTCTATAAATACACACCAATCATTTCCCTTACTTGATTTATGTTGTAAAATATTGGGTTGAAGCTTGAATTGTATGAGGCAAAAATCAACATTCCTGACCTATTGTGCTTTCAATGAATCATACTAAGCTATCCATCTGCCATCTTGTGATTTTTCAATCTTACTGTGCTCAATGAAAGGATGAAATGCCAATTATTTATTAGGTCCTACATAAGAAAAAAGGCATCAATACTATCAACTTTAATGATGACATATTCCAGCTATCTTTTGAATTCTTGAGAGTGACATTCTATTTTATAACATACCCAAAACCCCATCCAGAGTTCAGATTTGTAGCCTGGTCTTAAGTAATTTCTTTGTGGGAGGTTGGGTGGGTTATTCCTAGTGGTGCTCAGACTCACTCCTAATTCAGGGCTCAGTGATCATTCATGTTCTGTTCTTCTAATTGGATTGGAGGAACCATCTGTACCTGGAATCAAACTAAGGTCAGGTAGAATAAACAACTCAACTCCTGCACTATCTCTCCAGTCCCTCTTAAACATTTTCTAAATCAAGATACCCTAAAGATGGGGCCAGGGAGATAGCATGGAGGTAAGGTGTTTGCCTTTCATGCAAAAGGTCATTGGTTCGAATCCCGGTGCCTCATATGGTCCCCCGTGCCTGCCAGGAGCAATTTCTGAGCATGGAGCCAGGAGTAACCCCTGAGCACTGCCGGGTGTGACCCAAAAACCAAAAAAAAAAAAAAAAAAGATACCCTAAAGATATCATCTAAAGATGATGCAGACTATGCCATTACTTAAAGGTAAGGAGTCTTTCCTGGGCACTATTATGAGATCTTCTCAACTTCTTTTTAAATTTTTATTGTATTGAAATAATTGCGATCTACAGAGTCCTTCATAGTTGAATTTCAGATATGTAATGTCAGGGCCATTCTCTGTGTCAACTTCCCCACACACCAATGGACCCAGAGTGCATCTTATACCATCACCCTTTGCCCCCTGGCCTGCCAGTATAACATACTCCTTTAAGTTTAGGTTGTTAAAGTTTAGGTCCCTTTAGTCTATTATCATTGACTTTGTCTTGGATATTTAGTTCTGTCCTTATTTATTTCCCCACCAAGGCATCCAAGACCACTTGGCCCCTGACTCCTAGCCTTTCCTTATTCCTTTCTTCTTAGTTTTATAGAAAAAATGTGGAAATATGTGGTAAAACAAAGTCCATGTCCCAAGGTTCTGTGAAAAATGTGGAAGCACTGATTTAAAGGATAATAAATAAAAAAAATAGAATAGAATAAAAAGGTGTGTGTGGCAGGGTTTTTTGTTTGTTTTGCTTTGCATAGGCTTAGCAAAATATGGAGAAAATAGAAAGGAAAAAACTTTGGCCTAAACACAGGAAGAACTTACCCATGGAACATCTGCCATAAGACCAACTACAGGCTCAGGGCATACTAATTGTCTAACCCCAAAGTCTTTCTCTGTGGTCCCAGTAAAAGTTCTTCACAATCATGGTTGTCATGGTCAGGTTTCTGTAGTTAGAGATCCTGGTTTTTGTACAGATTCTAGGTTGAAGTCAGGGTGGCATAGAGCATATACTGGTTTCAGCTCACAATTAAATGGCAAAGAAGAGAATCCTATCCTGAAAGCAAGTTGTTGCTATTATTAAGTCATCGGGGTGTCATATGAACCCACTCTGGAGCAAGTTGATGCCAGGGCAGCATTAGGACCTTCCCTGGTAGAAGACTAATTCCTGTAGAAAACCGTGCTGTTTCCATAGATGAGATCCAAGGCTCAGGGGTGAATGGCCAATGTCCAATCATTCTGAAGCCTAAGCCAAGTGACTAGGACAAGTGTTTAGATTGTAAGGCCCTACTGCAATATAAAATGTAAGTGTCCCTATTACTATTAGATAAGAACTTGTTTCCACATGTAAGATTTCCCCCATTTTAATGTATCTATGCAAAAAGGAATAATGCCACATGGTACTATTGGTGCATATGGGGGTAAAAATAACAAGGTAAATAATCCCGATAAGTTGGTTCTAACATGAATTCAGAACCCAAGAGAAATTTATCTACTAGAATTTCACTAAATAGATCCAAGAAAAGGAATGGGGAAAACTGCCAGTACATAAGAAAATAGATAATAAAATTTATACCTATTAAGAAAATATAACTTAAGGGGCCCGGGAGATAGCATGGAGGTAAGGCGTTTGCCTTTCATGCAAAAGGTCATTGGTTCGAATCCCGGTGCCCCATATGGTCCCCCGAGCCTGCCAGGAGCAATTTCTGAGCATGGAGCTAGGAGTAACCCCTGAGCACTGCCTGGTGTGACCCAAAAACCAAAAAAAAAAAAAAAAATGCAACTTAAGAAAAATTTGAAGGAGATATATACACGTCCCCTTTAAGTCTTTTGAAATGGTCTGAGGGGGGTGAAGGGAGATAAAATCCAGAGCACAGCTTCAGCCTGTGATATGGTTTTGTGGAGGCTGAAAAATGGCTCCCTGCAGTTACATATCATGAAAAGTCCTCGTGCTGGGGGTTTTTCAAAATCAGAATCTGCTAGGGAGCAACAGTCCACAGTAAAGGCTGGTGGGGGGAAAGGGGCCACTGAGAACAAATCAGAAGCAGCATCAATGGCAGCTTATTCTTGGGCCGAGGCAAGGCCTGCTGGGAATCTGTCTTTTATGCTTTAGGAGTTGATTGGCAGCTAGTTGGGGTGGCAGCTGGTTGTCTGGCCCCAAGGGGCAGACAATCAGTGATGGCACTGAAACCCAGAAGGAGGCTGAGGGAAGACTGGAAAGAAAGCCCTGTTCATGCTTGGTGGAGGAAATGAGGACCAATTTTTTCCACTTTTTTTTTTTTTTTTTTTGGGTCACACCCGGCAGTGCTCAGGAGTTCCTCCTGGCTCCATGCTCAGAAATTACTCCTGGCAGGCACGGGGGACCATATGGGGCACCAGGATTCAAACCGATGACCTTTTGCATGAAAGGCAAACGCCTTACCTCCATGCTATCTCCCTGGCCCCCAATTTTTTCCACTTTTAAGCTCCATATTACTATTCAGAAGCTGCTTAAAAAAGAAAAAGACTAGGTGTCAACCACATCTGAAATAGGGCTGTTGGATTCCTCCTGAATCTCATACTATTAAAGTCTCATACTATTAAAGTAGTTACACAGATTTATAGTGTAGAAAGAAGGCAGACACAGTCATCTTACCCATAGAGCACCACAATCATCAATGATACCATGGTGTAACAACCCTACACTAATAAAATTTGGATGGGGTGTACATCTGATGGCCCTGTATATAAAGTATGTGCTGTAAGATTCCTTCTTTGATATCTCTCCTCAACCAAAAAGAAATATTTTGAATTGAAGTAAGTATCAATAGGAAAACAGTAGTAGGGTATAAAGGAGTATAGATTTAGTACATTCCTGCAAAAACCAGATTCAGAGCTGACAGTTTCCAGGAGAGCAAGTCATATCTACAGTATATGGTTTTTTAACATTAGAAATTTTCTTTTCATATGACCACAGAATTGTAATGATTATGAAGCATCAGTTGCTGGCAAGATGAAAAATATAGCCAAAGGAGAATGTAGAGGAATAAAGTAATTCTTTATCTGGAAGTGTCTAGTTTTCCTTTTGAGATAAATAAACATTTAGTCCTCTTTATGATTAAATCATAGTGTCATAAGAACTGTTATTGCTAATAATAGTAAGAACAGATATCAATCCATGAGCAATATTTCATGTTAAGCACAAATCATGCTTTCTACGCATTATTTTTGGTAACCCTTGCCAGAACCCCATTATTCCAATCTTCTAGATAGGAACAGCAGAGTGTGAATAACTTATGAAACTTGCTCAAAGTAATACAACTTAGAAATTCTTAGGCACTGATCTGAAACCCAGTCTTATCTTACTCCAGAAATCACTCTTCTACATTATCCAATTCATGCTTTTAATTTACAGCCAGACATTATATAGCTATCCTATTTTGGGGGTACTTTTTGCAATTACTTTGGGCCTTTGAAAATGTATTGTCACCAATAATAGACAAAACAGACAAATCTCTAATGGTAATCGAAAATATTGGTAGTTGCAACTTGGAAACAATTTGGAAATGCTGAGTATGCACTAAACAAAGAGGATCGAGACAACTATGAAGCAGAAAGAAAATATTGTGGGAACTAATTATAAAAGCACACACCATGTTTAGATCACTGTAGATCATTGTTAGCTATGCTGAGCCAAAGTCCTCCCTGCAGTCTTTTCTGGGGAAATGAAATTGCTACTAGAATGGGGAAGCAATTGATTTTTCAAAAAAGCTGTGTCGGCAACACTGACTCCTTTTCATGTCAGACAAAGTGGAATGAGCTGCCATATTAGAAGTTGTTTGTGAATTGCTAATGACAAGTTTTTGGCCCAATAAACATTTTCCTACACGTGGAATAGCTTATACACTTCCAAAGTTCAAAATATGATCTTTTAAAATGGCCTTGTATTCTAAAATTCATCTTTGGTTGAACATATTTCCATAATACCAACTGAAGAATACTGGATGGTTAAAAACTTTGACCAGAAAATTTCATTTGGGGGCTGGAGAGATAGCATAGAGGTAGGGTGTTTGCCTTGCATGCAGAAGGATGGTGGTTAAATCCCGGCATTCCATATGGTCCCCCGAGCCTGCCAGGAGTGATTTCTGAGCGTAGAGCCAGGAGTAACGCCCAAGTGCTTCTGGGTGTGACCCCCCCAAAAAAAAGAAAATTTCATTTGATTAAAAAAACATTATTTGGGGGCTATATAGCAGGTAGGATGTTTGTCTTACACACAGCTAATATATATATATACATACATATATAATATATATATATATATATATATATATATATATATATATATATATATCTTTGTAGTGCTAGGAATAGAACCCAGGACCTTCCACATGCACAAGTTAAAGGCAAATGCTCTAATACTAAGCTACACCCCTGCCTTGGAGGATATTTAGACTGAAATGAAGGAGAGACTGGTAATACCTTGATGCTAATAAGTCAGACCTATGGCAGTGAATTAAAGGTAGCAAATGAGATGCCTCCCAAATTGTACATGTGATATTTTTCAGGTATAGGAAATGTGGCCACATTTATAGAGAAGAGGTAAAAATACCAATGGCAAGACCAGAAAGATAGTACAGAGGTTAAGGCACTTGTCTTACACGTAGCTGGCCCAGTTGAATTTCCAGTACCACGATAACCCAAACACAACCCTAAGCCCAAACCCCCTTCTCAATTTTGAAATTCTGGTATTAGTGCAGTCTACTCTTCACTACCAGTACACCAAAAATGACAGAAAGGAAAGAAAATACACCAAATCATTTTTTGCAATATGCATTTGCTTCTAATAATCATGATGGTGTGAAAAAAAAACTCTTTGCTTAATTTGTAATGAAGTTTTGGCTAAGGAGAGTCTTGGAAACAAACCAAGCTAAAATGATATCTTAATTCCAAGTATGCAGCTTGCCACAATAAAGAAAAATACCTTGAATGATTTTTTTAAAATCTTCAAATAGGGGTTGGAGAGATAGCATGGAGGTAAGGCATTTGCCTTGCATGCAGAAGGACAGTGGTTCGAATCCCGGCATCCTATATGTTCCCCCGAGCCTGCCAGGAACAATTTCTGAGTGTAGAGTCAGGAGTAACCCCTGAGCGCTGCTGGGTGTGACCCAAAAACCAAAAGAAAAGAAATATTCAAATAAACAATGTTTGGAGGAATATATTACTGCCAGTGAACGGTATTTACTTGCATCTTAGAGATCTCCTTATTTCATTGTACAAACTAAAAAATTCTGATGCCATAGAAGAGCTTGTGTTACTTATAATTAAAATGTCAGAAACAGTTCATGTTTCAATGTCAGAAAAGTATGAATCATGTTTTTTCTATTAAAAATGTCAGAAATTGTTCAGAGAGGAAAAAAGTATGAAGTTGAAATTCATAAAATTCCTTCATCAGATGACATTATTTCCAAAGAAAGTTTTGGAAATTAATAATGACCAACTTAAACAGCTTATTATCAGACTAAAGGGAGGCCACTGATTGCAGTTCAATTATATGAAAGCATTGATATTTCCAACATCACACAGTTGTGACTTCATGTGGAAATGTTTATGAAGGAGGCATTCTTTTTTTTTTTTTTTTTTTTTTTTTTTTTTTTGGTTTTTGGTTTTTGGGTCACACATGACAGCGCTCAGGGTTACTCCTGGTTCTATGCTCAGGGGACCATATGGGATGCCGGGATTCGAACCACCAACGTTCTGCATCCAAGGCAAACGCTTTACCTACATGCTATCTCTCTGGCGCCAGAAGGAGGCATTCTTATTGTTGTTTGGAAGAGCACACAGGGGAGACTATATATCTTCAAGTTGATTATTTTCCATAAATGAATGTTTACAGTGGAAAATTTACTCCTGGCTCCATGCTCAGAAATTGCTCCTGGCAGGCACGGGGGACCATATGGGGCAGCGGGATTAGAACTGACAACCTTTTGCATGAAAGGCAAACGCCTTACCTCCATGCTATCTCCCGGCCCCTACAGTGGAAAATTTGAGTTCATATTTGTACAGGCCATGATGAAGCCATGAGAACACTGGGTTTGCAGCAAAAAACTAAAGCTGTTGGCAAAGAAAGCAATATTGTTTTCACTCCTACATGATTAACCAAGAGGAACTCATGGCCAACCAAGTACCACCAGAGTTAACTGTGCTTTGAGACTATCAACATTGTCAAAAGTCACTAACACCTATGCCCATAATGGACTTTTGTCCCAGATCTTTGCAAAATCCTGAATGCTAACCATCTTCCCTCTGCATAAAATAAAAGTTCATTCCGGGTTTTTTTTTTTTTTTTTTTTTTTTTTTTTGGTTTTGGAACCACACCCGGTGACACTCAGGGGTTACTTCTGGCTATGTGCTCAGAAGTCGCTCCTGGCTTGGGGGAGAAACCGGGGGATCGAACCGCGGTCCGTCCTAGGTTAGCGCAGGCAAGGCAGGCACCTTACCTCCAGCGCCACCACCCGGCCCCAAAAGTTCATTCCTATATGCAGAGATAAGGTGACTCTCAAGAAAGTAAAATTTGGACTGATTATTGAAAGTTTAAAATAAAATTTAAAAAATTAAATAAAAATAAATTTTACGTGGTTTGTTTTGTATTTTTTAGGCCACTCTCAGAGGTGTTCAGGGCTAGTACTTTGTGCTCTGGGATCATTCCTGACAATGCTTGCAGGGTCAGGAATTGAACCTAAATTGGCCAGCTATCAATATACATGCCTCAATCTCATTACATCAGTCAGTGTTAAAAAAATTTATAAAAATAATTATATTTTTGACCAAGCAGAAATTCAATCATCTAATTATTTTTCATAATAACTTATGATTTTCACAACTGTGTTATTTGTCAAATATTTTCAAAAAATGATTTAAGCATGTCACTTTAAAGGAAAAATCAAACATTTATGTTAAAAGATAAAATGGAAATATTTTGGGTTGTTTGGTTCTATTTTGTTTCTAGGTCAAACCTGGCAATGCCCAGGACTTACTCCTGGTTCTGTACTCAGAGATCACTCCTAGCAGGCTTGGGGGCTTATATGGGATGTTAGAGATCAAACCCAGGTCTGCCATGTGCAAGGCAAATGTCCTACCTGTTGTACTCTTTTTCTGGCCCCTAAAGTTGAAAGTTTTAATAAGAAAGTTAACACATGGGCCTAGAGAGATAGCACAGCGGTGTTTGCCTTGCAAGCAGCTGATCCAGGACCAAAGGTAGTTGATTCAAATCCCAGTGTCCCATATGGTCCCCTGTGCCTGCCAGGAGCTATTTCTGAGCAGACAGCCAGAAGTAGCCCCTGAGCACCGCCGGATGTGGCCCCAAAACAAAAGCAAACAAACAAACAAAAAACAAAGCAATCTTACAGGCCCGGAGAGATAGCACAGTGGCGTTTGCCTTGCAAGCAGCCGATCCAGAACCTAAGG
>PVKC010015878.1:0-21163 GCA_004027635.1 Crocidura indochinensis
TCTATATATATATATATATGTTACATATAACAAATTAGAAAAAGGTCATTAAACATTGACATTAAGAAATGCAAACCCATAAAAATGGGAAAGATAAAGAATTATACTCAGAAAAAAAAAAGACTTATACTCAGTTACTTACAGCAAGGGAAGATGTTTGTAGACATGCATTCTTAATTCTTGGTATCAAAGCATTTTTCATGGATGGATAGTCAATAAGATTTGCAAAGGTTGGAATAATATTTAAGCAGAGTTCCTATGAAGAAAATAAATTGAATGAATGTTACTTAGAGAAAGAAGCTACAATCCTATATGTCACATATTAAAATGTGTTTAAAATAAAATACTGTTTAAAATAAAACTTGTTTCATACTGTTTGAAATAAATAAAATAAATATATATGCTATTTGACTCTAACAACTATTTGAAGACTACATTATCATTCTTCAATCTTTTTTTTGTTTTGGTTTTTTTTTGGGTTTTGGGTCACCCGGCAATGCTCAGGGGTTACTCCTGGCTCTATGCTCAGAAATCACCCCTGGCAGGCACAGGGGACCATATGGGATGCTGGGATTCGAACCACCGTCCTTCTGCATGATGAAAGGCAAACGCCTTACCTCCATGTTATTTCTCCGGTACTATTCTTCAATTTTATATTATCATTCCTCAATTTTATAGAAGAGGATGCAAGCTCAAAAAAATGTAATTAAAATCACATGATTTTAACTCCTACCTATATCGGAATTCAAAGATCATTGAATTCATTCCTATTTTTCAATTAACACAATTATTAATTTTTCTTAATCATCAGGCCACACCTGGTAGTGCTTAGAGCTTACTCCTGGATGTGTGCTGAAGAATTCAATCCTCATGGGACTCAGAGACCATCTGGCATGCCAGAATTGAACCTTGTTTAGCCATGGGCAAATGCTCTGCCATAGTACATTCTCTCCAATTATTAACTTTTTTTTTTTTTCCAAAAAAAGGAACTAGGAAAATAGTATGGTAGAGATGGTGTTTGCCAGGCATGCAGCCAACCCAGGTTTGATTCTTGCATCCCATAGGGTTCCCAAAACACCAAGAGGAGTAATTTCTGAATGCAAAGCCAGGAGTAACCCTTGAGCATATCAAGTATGGCCCCAAAACAACAAAAAAGTCCCAGGCATCCCTAAGTTTTATTTGACAGAAAACCAAGTATAAAGTCATATAAAATTATTCCTCTGTTAAATGTGATTTGTTAGCAGTTCAAAATACCTATGTAGTAAAATAGAATATAGATGTCTTTCCATGGCTAATCTAGTACAATCCCTAGCAGGAGTGCCACCAGGAGTTACCCCTGAGTACAGACAATATATTGAGCACAGATAGTGTGACTCCAAAATCATAAAATTGATCGATTAAATAATCTTAAAGAAATTACCTGATTATAAAAATATTGACCAGTGTTTTCTTTTACCTATTCAAACATATATATGGGAATTCTAAATTTACTGCCAAAGAAATGGGATAGTAGCTAAAGTGCTTGCCTTGCATACGGCCAGTCCGATTTCAATCCACAGCACTACATGATCCCTGAAACACGTCCTAAAGCAATCCTTGAGCACAGGATTGGGAGTACCTCCTAAGAACTGCTGGGTAAACCCAAATCAGGGGCTAGGGAGATAGTACAAAAATGGGGTGCAAGGCATGCAATCAAACCCTGGTATGATCCTGGTATCACATAACCATTAACATCATGGGGAGCAGCCCTAAACTCAGCACTAATGTTTGTGCACTGGTGATCTCCAGCACTGCAGAGCTGAACAACTCCACATCCTTGGGTCCTGCCATAAACCACCAGTGCAGTTAGCTGAGACTCACCAAAAAAGGTTCCCAGGCCCCATGAGCACTACACAGGAGCTCCTCCCCACCCCCAAATAAAGAATTATTTGTATATACTCAGAAATATTCTAAATATATAGGAGACATAATGTGAAAATAAGAAATACAAGCTACATGTAAGGGGCTATTTTTTTAGATAGGACAAATGAATCAGAGTAAAGAGACAGTGAGACAGGGTGATAGCACTGAGCTATATAATTAAGAGGTTTTGGTACAAAGAGGCATATTTCATTGCATTGTTGCATAAAAGGGCTCAGATGAAAGGAAAAGGCTCTTTCTAGAAGAGACAGGAAGAGGAAGTAACCAAGGAACAGGAGACCAAATTAAATCAAACAACTGCAAAGAGTTCAATTTTTCAATGGTAAAGCAATTATGGAGTAAGATCATATACTAATAGTATTTACTAAAGTTTAAAAATTAAAGAAAAAACTAACCTAATTTATATCTCTAAAGTGATCCAGAAGAATTTTCTTTTAATTTTTATTATATTAAAAACATTGGCGGGGCCGGGTGGTGGCGCTGGAGGTAAGGTTCCTGCTCTAACCTAGGTCGGACCGCGGTTCGATTCCCCGGTTCCCATATGGTCCCCCGTGCCTGCCAGGAGTGACTTCTGAGCGAATAGCCAGGAGTAACCCCTGAGCGTCACAGGGTGTGGCCCAAAAACAAACAAACAAAGAAAAAAAAAAAAACATTGGAGTTGGAAAAGTGGCACTAGAGGTAAAGCGTCTGCCTTGCAAGTGCTAGCCTAAGATGGATCACAGGTGGATCCCCAGTGTCCCATATGGTCCCCCAAGCCAGGGGCGATTTCTTAGCGCATCGCCAGGAGTATCCTGAGCGTCAAACGGGTGTGGCCCAAAACAAAAAACATTGGGGCCAGAGAGATAGCTTGGACGTAGGGCATTTGCCATGCATGCAGGATGGTGGTTTGAATTCCAGCATCTCATATGGTCCCCCAAGCCTGCCAGGAGCGGTTTCTGAGCATAGAGCCAGGAGTAACCCCTGAGCATAGCTGGGTGTGACCCAAAAACAAATAAACAAACAAACAAAAAAACATTGTGATTCACAAAGTCCTTCATAGTTGAGTTTCGACATACAATGAGTCAGAGACAATCCCACCATAAGTGTTGACCACCCTCCACCAATGTTCCCCAGGTGCATCCCATACCACCATCACCCTTATCCCCCAGCGTGCGAGTATAACAGGTCCATCTTACATTTAGATTGTTTGGGTCTCTTAATTCCATTGTTATTGACTTTGCGTTGGATATTTAGTTCTGTCCTTTTTTAACACTACCAATACACCTGAGATCACTTGACCCCTGATCCCCATCCTTTTGTATTTGTATTTCTCCTCTTCCACTCAGTTTCTTCCCTTCTCACTATACACTGAAGCCAACAGTGCTCAAGACAACTACCAATTAGACCATTATGTTTCTTCATGCAGTTATTCTAAATTCCACATATCATTCTGTATTTATCCTTCTTCTGCCTTACTTAACATAATATCTTCTAGTTCCATTCATGTTGTTGCAAATTACATGACTGCGGGGCCCGGGAGATAGCATGGAGGTAAAGCGTTTGCCTTTCATGCAAAAGGTCATCGGTTCGAATCCCGGTGCCCCATATGGTCCCCCGTGCCTGCCAGGCGCAATTTCTGAGCATGGAGCCAGGAGTAGCCCCTGAGCACTGCCGGGTGTGACCCAAAAAAAACCAAAACAAAAAAAAATTTAAAAAAATTACATGACTGCATAATTCCTGACAGCTATGTAGTATTCACTGTACATATATGTACACCAGATCTTCATGATCCACTCATCTGTTGTTGGACATGAAGATTGATTCCAAGTCTTAGCTATTGTACTTAGTGCTGCATGTGCGTACATGCTTTTGGATGTAAGTTTTTCTGTCCTGAGGATACCCAAAAGAGAGATTACTGGGTTGTATGGCAGTTCAATTTTGACTTTAGAGAAAAATCCATACAGTTTTCCATAGGGGTTAGACTAGGCAGCATTTCCACAAGCAGTAGATGAGAGTTCCTTTCTCACCACATCCCCACCAACAGATTGTTCCCAGTATTTTTGAGATGTGCCATCCTCACTGGTGTAGAATATCTTATTGTTTCCTTGATTTGGATTTCCCAAATGATAAGTGATGATGAACATGTTTTCATGTGTCTGTTGGCCATCTGTTGGTCTTCCCCAGAGAAGTGTCTGTTCATTTCCTCTCCCCAATTTTTGATGAGGTGTTTTGGTTTTGTGAAGTTAACCTTTGTGAGTACTTTGAATATTCTAGATATCAAATCTTTATCTGATTGTTAAGTGCAAACATTTTCTCTCATTCTGTCTTCTAATTTTAGCCCATATTTTTTTCTGTTTCCATACAGAATTTTTTTTTGTTTGATGTAGTCCCATTTATTCTGGTTTGATGTTAAAGCTCTTACAATTGAAGGTTTCAGAAAACATAGGCAAAAGAAATTTTTACAGTAGACCCACAGAGCCAAAATTTTAAAACAAAAAAACAAAAAGTTTGATACTATGTATGTTGTTTTAAGATCAACTTTCTTTGTGGAATAAAAACAAGAGTATAAATACTTAAGAATTGTCAGATAGGGGGCCGGGCGGTGGCGCTGGAGGTAAGGTGCCTGCCTTGCCTGCGCTAACCTAGGACGGACCGCGGTTCGATCCCCCGGTTCCCCATATGGTCCCCCGTGCCTGCCTGGAGCGACTTCTGAGCACATAGCCAGGAGTATCCCCTGAGTGTCACTGGGTGTGGCCCAAAAACCAAAAAAAAAAAAAAAAAAAAAGAATTGTCAGATAAAAGTATTGTCTTCTTTTCCATCTATGTCACTTATATGATTCTTTAACTGGAGTGAATATTTTTTAATAATAGCTTTACTTAAGCAGTGATTACAAACATGATTGTAGCTGGGTTTCAGTCAAAAAAGAACATACCATCTTCACCAGTGCAACATTCCCAATACTGTCTCCCTCCTCCCCAACCCCCTACCTGTATTTGAGAAAGGCATTTTACTTCTCTCACTCATTAATATTGTCATGGTAGTTGTTAGTGTAGTTATTTATCTAACTGCACTGACCACTGTTTTATGTTGAGCTTCATAGCATGAGCCAGTCCTTCTGGCCCTCATTTCTGAGCATTATTACTTTTATTTTTCTTAAAACCCATAGATGAGTGAGACTGTTCTGTGTGTGTTTCTCTCTCCCTGACTTATTTCACTTGGCATAATAGTTTCCATGTACATCCATGCATAGGAAAATTTCATGATTTCATCTCTCCTGACGGCTGCATAATATTCCATTGTGTATGTGTACCAGTTTCTTTAGCCATTCCTCTGTTGAAGGGCATCTTGGTTGCTTCCAGAATCAGGCTATTGTAAATAGTGCTGCAATGAATACAGGTGTGATGGAGGGATTTTTGTATGTGTTTTTGTGTTCCTAGGGTATAGTCCTAGGAGTGATATAGGTGGGTCATGTGGAAGCTCAATTTCCAGTCTTTTGATAAATCTCCATATTATTTTCCATAAAGGTTGGACTAGATGGCATTCCCACCAGCAGTGAATGAGAGTTCCTTGCTCCAGACACCCCTGCTAACACTGATTTTTCTTGTTCTTTTTGATGTGCGCCAATCTTTGTGGTGTGAGATGGTACCTTATAGTTGTTTTGATTTGCATCTCCTTGATAATTAATGATGTGGAATATTTTTTTCATGTGCCTTTTAGCCATTTTTATTTCTTCTTTCAGAAATTGTTCATATCTTCTCCCCATTCTTTTGAAGAGGTTAGATGTTTTTTTCTTGTTAAGTTCTGTGAGTATCTTGTATATCTTAGATATACTGGGTGAATAGTTTCTCCCATTCTGTGGGTGGCTTTTGTATCCTAGGCACTATTTCCTTTGTGCTGCAAAAGCTTCTCAGCTTAATATAGTCCCATCTATTTACTCTCCTCTTCCACTTGTTGAAAGAGTGATGTTTTCTCCTTGAAGATGCCTTTAGTTTCAATGTCATAGAGTGTTTTACCTATGTGTTGCTCAATATACCTTATAGTTTTGGGTCTGATATCAAGGTCTTTAATCCATTTGCATTTCTTTGACCTTTGTGCATGGTGTTAGAGGTCTGAGTTCACTTTTTTGTAAGTGACTGACCAGTTGTGCCAAAACCACTTGTTGAAGAGGCATTCCTTGCTACATTTAGAATTTCTTGCTCCTTTGTCAAAGATTGTATTTCTGGGGAACAGTCTCTGAATACTCAAGTCTATTTCAATGATCTGAGGGTCTGTCTTTATTCTAATACCATGCTGTTTTAATAACTAGAGCTTTGTAATACAATTTAAAGTTGGGGAAACTGATGTCTCCCATACACCTTTTCCAAAGAGCTGCTCTAGCTATTCGTGGGTGTTTGTTGTCCTAAATAAACTTCAGAGGTGTTTGATCCACTTCTTTGAAAAATGTTGTGGGTATTCTTAGAGTGAATGCATTAAATTTGTACAATGCTTTGGGGAGTATTGACATTTTATTTTATTTATTTATTCTATTTATTTACTTATTTATTTTTGGTTTTTGGGTCACACCTGGCAGTGCTCAGGGGTTACTCCTGGCTCCATGCTCAGAAATTGCTCCTGGCAGGCACGGGGGACCATATGGGGCACCGGAATTCGAACCGATGACCTTTTGCATGAAAGGCAAACGCCTTACCTCCATGCTACCTCCCGGGCCCCATAAATTTGTTTTGTTTTGCTTTTTTTGTATCAACATTTTAATGATGTTCATCCTGCCTACCCATGAGCAGGATATGTGTCTCCATTTCCTTGTGTCCTCTTTTATTTCTTGAAGCAGGGTTTTGTGGTTTTCTTTGTATAGGTGCTTCATCTCTTCAGGGTTAAGTTGTTGGAGTGAATATTTTAGAAATTTCAGTAATAACATTAATTCCATAAGTGCATTTATACTCGTGTTAGATACAAGACTGAATAACCCAAGGCTGGACAGATATCACAGCAAGTAAGGCAAGTACCTCCCAGATTCAATCTCTGGCATATATACAGTCCTTAGAGTCCTGCCAGCAGTGATCCCTAAGCAAAAGCCAGGAGCAAAATGCTTGGACCACATCTAAGCACTGCCAAATGTGGTCCAATAACAATAAAGAAAAAGATTTAACAACTCAAACCCAGTATTTGCTTTGCCTTTTTTTTTTTTATTTTCATTAATAATCAAATGCATAGACCTGGGTTCGAGCCCCATTTCCCATAGGTTCTTTCCAAGAAAACAGGAGTGAGGCCTTACTTCAGAGTCAGGACATAGCCCTGAGCACTAGAAGATGAGCATTTGATCTCCAACATCCCATAATGTTCCCCTGAGCACTTGTCAAGAGTGATTTCTGAGTCTAAAGCCAGGATGAAGTTATGAGCACCACGTGATGTGACCCAACATAGAAATTCACAGATGTATGATTAAGTGACCAGAATTAACACAGAATACAAAGGAAAAAAAAAAAAAAGAATCAAATGCACCATCAAATATTCAATGAAAATTTCAATTGAAAATATTCAATGAAAAATATTCAATATACCTGAATCTGAATGGAAGGTGCTTCTAGTGCTCTATAAACCATTGGCAGGACACTGTTCTTTATCTCCTCGGGAGGGGTTTTGGTTAGTAGCAAGTCCATTTTTTGTAGAAAAATTAACAAAATCTGTTTAGAAAAGAAGCAATATTTAAAATCTAGAATTTTTACAAGATTCTATATGCACAACTAAAATTTTTTTCAGGAGTTAAATTCTGTATTTTGACACTCACCATGTTGCTAGCCTGAAAGCATGGAAAGCAAAAACATACATATCAAGGCTCTTACATTTCTGGAAACACAACAGTTAACACTGGCTTTCAGGTTATTTATTTTGTTAGTTTTCGGGCAACACCTGGCAGTGCTCAGGGGTTACTCCTGGCTCTGCGCTCAGAAATCACCCGTCAGGCTTGGGGGACCATATGGAATGGCAAGAATCGAATCCAGTTCTGTACCAGGTTGGTCACATGCCAAGAAAACGCCCTATTGCTGTGCTCTTGATCCAACCCCCTGGCTTTCAGTTTAAACATTTAAACCAGCACTTCCTAATTCTAACATATCTATAGTAATATGTAGGTCAACCACAAATTCTGTGTGGCATTTAAAAAAATAAGCCTGAAGGCAGCAAAGCCAAGGGAGTAAAGCTGATGAAAATTCCAGAAATAAAGAGAACTAATGACAACTGTAAAAACAAACACTTCTGGGGCTGGAGATATAACACAGCAAGTAGGGTGCTTGCCTTGCAAACAACTGAACCGGGTTCAATCCCTGGCATCCCATATGGTCCCCAGATCCCGCCAGAAGTGATTCGGGAGAACAGAGCCAGAAGTAACCCCTCAGTGCAACTGGGTGTGGGCAAAATAAAGAAAAAGAAACACTTCTAAAGATCAAAGAGATGGTTCAATAGGCTGAGACATATGCTTCACACACAGGAGGCCTGGGTTTAATCCTCAGCTTCGCATGGTCCATAAGAACTGTGAGAAATGACTCATGAGCACTGACAGGTGAGGCCCTCAGATGAAAATAAAACAAGCACTTTAAAACTATTCCACATAGGGCCGGAGAGATAGCATGGAGGTAAGGTGTTTGTCTTGCATGTAGAAGGATAGTGGGAAGGACAGTGGTTTGAATACTCGCATCCCATCTGGTTCCCTGAGTCTACCAGGGGCAATTTCTGAGCATAGAGCCAAGAGTAACCCAAGCGCTGCCGGGTGTGACACAAAAACAAAAATAAATAAATAAAAGTAAAATTTGATGGCAATTTACTTATGAGAATTCTTTGATATATAGTAACATGCGGCTTCACTAACTTGCTCATCTAATATCTTGCCACCCTGAGGAATTCTGATTCAGCCTTTCAGTTTGCCCTTATGTTAGCCACAAGAATTCTTTTCTTGCCGCCCAGGCTTCCTTTTATTTCCCTTTGTTCAAAGGAAGGACCACAATGGCCTGTCACAGGCTAGTAAATCAAGGCCAAGAATCAAGATGGTTCAAAGGGCACCAGTACTTCATGAACCCCTGAAGTCCAGTACCACAGAATCCCTCCCCCCACAAAAAAAAAGCATTAAATTAGATCATTTAAATGGTTTACTAGTTACAGCTATGTAAAATGGTTTACTAGTTACAGCTATGTAACAGCAGATATATGCACAAATACTACATGTCAGAAAATTTAATTTCAATAAATCTTTTTATTTTAGGAATGAGGAACTAGACTGGCTGGAGAGACAGTACAGCAGGTAGAACACTTGTCTTACAAATAGCCATCTGGTTTGATTCCTGCACCCCACATTATCCTTGAAGCTCTGCCAGGACTGATCCCCAAATGTAGAGCCAGGAATAGGTGTTGGGCATCAGTGGATATGGCGCCCAAATCAAAACATACCAAAGGGGCTGGAGCGGTGGCACAGAGGTAGAGTATTTGCCTTGCATGCAGCTGACCTAGGACTGACCTTGGTTCGATCCCCTGGCGTCCCAAATGGTCCCCAAAGCCAGGAACAATTTCTGAGCGCATAGCAGGAATAACCCCTGAGCATCACCGTATATGGCCCAAAAACCAAAACAAACAAACAAACAAACAAACAAAAACCAAACCAAAGTAGCTGGGCCAGAGAGATAGCAGAGCAGGCAGAGCTGACCCACGTACAATGCCCAGCAATCCTTATGGTCTTGCAGTTTTATGATCCATGAGCGCAGAGCCAGAAATAAGCCCTAAGCACAGCTACATGTGGCCCCAAAACAGCATGGGACTGAAGTAATAATATATCTGATAAGGCACTTGCCATACTTAAGGTTAACTCAGGTTCAACCCCTAGTATCTGTATGGTTCCCCAAACACCACCCAGAGTGATTCCTAAGTGCAGACCCAAGAATAACTCCTGAATATCA
The DNA here is from genome assembly GCA_004027635.1 of Crocidura indochinensis. Taxonomy (NCBI): domain Eukaryota; kingdom Metazoa; phylum Chordata; class Mammalia; order Eulipotyphla; family Soricidae; genus Crocidura; species Crocidura indochinensis. The sequence goes on from PVKC010015878.1 coordinate 9,841, forward strand.
TGGTGTGGCCAAAAACAAAAACAAACAAACAAAAATGAAATAGAAGCTTTTAGGGGCCCGGGAGATAGCATGGAGGTAAGGCGTTTGCCTTTCATACAAAAGGTCATCGGTTCGAATCCCGGTGCCCCATATGGTCCCCAGTGCCTGCCAGGAGCAGTTTCTGAGCATGGAGCCAGGAGTAACACCTGAGCACTGCCGGGTGTGACCCAAAAACAAACAAACAAAAAAAAAAATAGAAGCTCTTAGATTCCAAGTCTGTCTTAAAAAGATAAAGTAGACCACATCCAATCCTTGCACAGGATACACTACTGCTCTAAAATCCTAGAATATTTTAAATCTGACTATAAACTTTGTAATTGTCTACTACAACACAACCTAATTATTTTTGAAACTAAAACACATTCACGTTATTTCCACAGTGCTATAAGCTTAATGTTCCCTCTTCTGATATTTATTAGAAGAAAGAAACAACTACCATTAATGAAATTTGAAGACCCTGGGGCCCAGGAGATAGTATGGAGGTAAGGCATTTGCCTTTCATGCAAATGGTCATCAGTTCGAATCCTGGTGCCCCATATGGTCCCCCGTGCCTGCCAGGAGCGATTTCAGAGCATGGAGCCAGGAGTAACCCCTGAGCACTGCCGGGTGTGACCCAAAAACCAAAAAAAAAAAAAAAAAAAAAAGAAATTTGAAGACCCTAATAATGAAAATAAAGAAAAAACAGAGAATTGGGATGAAGCTCAAGTGACAGAAAGCATGCTTTCATGTATGAGCCCTAAATCCCTGACATCAACGAAAATAAGCAAATGAAAATAACCAGAAGTTCAACAGGTATTGGGGAAATGCTACAGTATTGCCTTAATAGTGGAGCACTTGCCTTGCAGGTGAACAACTTTGCATTGTTCCCCATAATCTTATATGATCACCTGAGCCAGTCAGGAGTGATCCATGAGAACTATATCAAGAGAAGTAAGTCCTGCCTGCCTGCGCTAGCCTAGCCTAGGACAGACCGCGGTTCAATCCCCCGGTTCCCCATATGGTCCCCCGTGCCTGCCAGGAGTGACTTCTGAGTGCATAGTCAGGAGTAACCCCTGAACGTCACCGGGTGTGGCCCAAAAATCAAAAAAAAAAGAGAAGTAAGCCTTGAACATCTTGAGCTGAGGCCCCAGGACAATCCCCAAAAAAGTGAGAGAAAAACACTTTTCCAAATCTTTAACTTTCAATATAGTAATAGGAATAGTGTAAGAAGTCTAAGACTTTCTGAATATAAACCAATAAAAAGCTATAGACATTTATTTGATAAATTCAATTTTTTTAAATGTTCCATTTAACATAGTACAGTGGTAAGGCACTGGCCTTACATGCAGCTGACCCAGATTCAATCCCACGGATACCTCATGGTTTTGAATCTGCCATATATAATCCCTGAGAAGAGTATCAGGAATAACTCCTAAGCATCAACAGGTGTACCTCCCCCAAAAAACAACCCATTTTATTTAAACATCCAAAATATCTTCCAGTAAAAAACCTTTTCTCCTTTACTAAATTAAAAAAAAAAAAAAAAAAACAAAAAAAAAAACAGCAAATTCAGAGACTCCTAAGGCTGGAGTACTTCTACTACTCATGGGTCAGGGAGGAGTTGTCCGTAGCATAACAAGATCCTCTGAGCACCACTGTTTGTCTCCCCGAAAACAAACAGAAAAACAGAAAGATCAGCATATTCTTCCTTTAATTTTCAAAAATAGTATTCAATGACTAAAATAATTTAGTAAAAGTAATATATATATGTATATACAATATATATACACAGAGACATATGTACACACATACATACATGCATGCATACCTGGATTGGTTCCTGTTGTTTAAAGACAGGACTAAGTTCAGGTAGAATTAATTTGATATATTCTTCTTTGGTACATTCTTCAGCAATCAATAGAACATTGGGCAAAACAAAAGGTACCATATCGGGATTTACAAATTCTGAAGTCAAACAAGGCAGAATTCTCTGTACAATGACACGCTGAAAAGCAAAAAATGTTGTTCATAAATCTACAATTTATTTCTGGCTTAAACATTTAACTTTTTTTTTTTTTTTTTGGTTTTAGGGCCACATCCAGTGACGCTCAGGGGTTACTTCTGGCTATGCGCTCAGAAGTAGCCCCTGGCCTGGGGGACCATATGGGGCACGGGGATCGAACCGCGGTCCATCCAAGGCTAGCACGGTAAGGCAGGCACCTTACCTTCAGCGCCACCGCCCGGCCCCAACATTTAACATTTTAACATAGTTTAAATCTTCAACCTCCAAGGTCTATAGATCTGGTTTAAACAATAGCAAAAGCAAACATAAAATGTTCAATCTCTTTGCATAAGCAGGTCATACAATTTATAGCTAAAACTGGAACACATTTAAGACTAACGTGCAGTATTACTGATAATAAAGAACAAAAAGTATAATGGGAATACAGCAAATAAGAGGAGATATAAGATCCCCAACTCTTAAGAAATCTTCCCTAACTCATCTTCACTAATGTTTCTCTTCTTAGTTCCTTCATTAGTGATGATTCATAACACATAACCTTACATCGTCACATAGGTACCATACATAGTACAACATGTAGGTGCTTGCCTTGTACACAGCCAAACCCCAGGTATGATACCTACCTCATATGGCTCTCCAAACTCTGCCTGGAGTGAGCCCTAAGCATAGTCATAAATAAGTCTTGAGCACAGATGGGTGAGGGAAAAAGAAAAAAACAAAAAAACCTTGGACGTAGATAGAAGTGGTTATGCACTCTGATATTGTTCACATGTATCAGACATGTTAACTCTCCCTACACTTTGTGAGAAATAGTCTGGAAAGCAAGGACAATGTTTTCCTTTATTCTCTATAGCATCTAGTGTCTAGAGACAAATTACTAATCATAAACAAACATTTGATAGATTAAAAACTGGGGGTATTTTTGCAACAAGAAATTACTAGTTTTCGGGGCCAGAGGGGTGGCACAACACTTAGGGCATTTGCCTTGCATGCACTGACCTAGGAAGGACCACAGTTCAATCCCCAACATCTCATATGGTCCATCAAGCCAGGAGAAATTTCTGAGCAAATAGCCAGAAGTAACCCCTGAGCATCACTATGTGTGGCCCCCAAACAAACAAACAAACAAAGAAATTACAAGTTTTTCAGTCAGTAGCTGTATTAGCATTCACTAATACTTTTAGACTATATTTACTCATAGTTTAATAAACCAGAGAAGCAGAGTATAAGGAACTGTAGAGGTCAGCAGTAATGCAGGAGCATCCTCATCACTTAAGGCCATGATCTACACAATGGAAAGTTATGGAATGTTTCAACATGAACATGTCCAAGTGCTTTTCTGCACTCTTCAAAATTTTTAAATCCTGGGGCCTGGGAGATAGCATGGAGGTAAGGCATTTGCCTTTCATGTAAAAGGTCATTGGTTCGAATCCCGGTGCCCATATGATCCCCCGTGCCTGCCAGGAGCAATTTCTGAGCATGGAGCCAGGAGTGACCCCTGAGCACTGCCGGGTGTGACCCAAAAACCAAAAAAAAAAATTTTTTTTAAATTCTATCTAACTTTCTCTGGAACATACAAAACTTCTGTAATCAGTTGATAGCCTTTTATAGTCATTTATTTCCCAAGTCAAAAGTTACACTTAATCCTTTGGAAAACAATTATAATGACTCAAAGAAAATTTTAAATTTATATTAGGATTATAATAAGAACCTGATTATCAAGGTACTAACCTTGGGTAGTTTTGGTAGAACCTTTGGCAGTCCTTTGAAAAATTGTGATTTCTGAAGATTATCTCTTTGAAATAAGGTATCAAAATACTGCAGTGTTACTGCACCAACATCATCAAAGAAGGGAATCTAAAAATAGGAAGATACAATTATTATAGTATATACATATATTAAGTTTAAAATACTTACCAAATATAATTAAAAAACTTAAAAACATTCAACAAAATACTAAAGACCGCTAAATAAGAATTCCATTGATGAAGGTTAGAAAAAGAAAAAAAATCAGAAAAAGAAGTAATAAATTGTTTTTATTCTCAAGCTGACATTTGAAGAATCAGTATTTATTAACTCAGCTTAATTTTTGTTTACATAATCAGCAAAACACTGAAGAACTAATTACATATGCTGAGTGTACAGAATATTTATTAAAACCCACTCTCATATGAGTAAATGATGGGTAGATAAACTCAGAGAGTTCAAAAGTTAAGTATATCAACTATGACTATTAGGATTGCTTTTTACAATCTTAATTTTTTTTTGTTTTTTTTTGTTTGTTTTGTTTTGTTTTTGGGTGACACCCGGCAGTGCTCAGGGGTTACTCCTGGCTCCATGCTCAGGAATTGCTCCTGGCAGGCACGGGGGACCATATGGGGCACCGGGATTCGAACCGATGACCTTTTGCATGAAAGACAAACGCCTTACCTCCATGCTATCTCCTGGGCCCTACAATCTCAATTTTATATGATAATTACACATAATTTAACTACTTAAGATGAAAAGAAGTATTTTGTATATTGAATCTTTCAATCTTTTTTATTAGTTTTTATGCCCTTATGTGAGACAGGAACCCATGTGTACTCACCTTCGTCATCTGATCTGCATCTGGTCTTACAGTTGTAGTTACATTCAATAGTAGTTTCACATGTTCCTTAACTTCCTCAGGTATACTTGTAAGAGAACTAGATCCTAAACGACTCAACTATTTAAAAGAGTAATAAATTAAAAATAAAAATGTTTTCAAAGCTGTACATTTATTCTGTCATAATCTAAGAAATCTTAAATAATTACTTAATATATATATATATTTTTTATTTTTGGGCCACACCCAGTGGTGCTCAGGGGTTACTTCTGACTCTATGCTCAGATATCGCTCCTGGCAGGATGCTGGGGACCAAACCCAGATTGGCCGTGTGCAAGACAAATGCTCTACCCACTGTGCTATCGCTCCAGCATCTATTTAATATTTTTAGAATGACCAGTTTACTATATACTATATTCCTTGATAGTTATCACATACAAAAAGCTCAGTAGATAAAACATATTTCAAACAGTCACTTGAGTTTAAAAAAAATGCCATGATTCAAACTGCAGTCAAATTAGAACCATTATAGACTAATTTTATTAAGCTATCTTTTTTTTTAAATAATTTTTATTTTGACCAAAGTGGATTAGAAATCTTTCACAGTAATATTTTAGGTACATAGTTGCATTGAATTAGGGGCATTACAACCACCAATGTGTCCTCCCTCCACCCTGTTCTCAGCATGCATTCATTCCATAAGCTGACTTCATCAAATGAGTATTTAGAGACAATCTTGTGTACACACTTAGAAAATTATCAATGAAACATTTTGTTTAATGCAAAGACTATTCAAATACCTGATCCAATTGCCTACTGAAGCTCTTATATATATCTTGCTTGTTGACTTCAAATATAGGTTTCCCTTTGTTAAATACAGCATATATAACAGTTCCTAAAGAGTACATATCACTCGCCGTTTCACAGCTCACAGAAAGTATGTATTCAGGAGCCAGATATTCAGGATTTGGAAGACACAATGATGGTAAATTTGGGTCCCATTCTTTACAAGGAAACTTAGGCTGTAAAACAGAAATAAGATATCTACATATAAATATCTCTATTTAGAGCAAACTATAAAGCAGCAATAGTCTAGTGTTAAAACTCATAATAATGTAAGTAAAAATGTGACCATGGAAAGTGCATGAGAATAAGAGCTTTTTCTTTTTCTTTTATTTATTTATTTTAGTTTTTGGTTTTTGGGTCACACCTGGCAGCGCTCAGGGGTTACTCCTGGCTCTATGCTCATAAATCACTCCTGACAAGCTCGAGGGACCATGTGGGATTCGAACCCGCCATCCTTCTGCATGCAACGCAAACGCCTTACTTCCATGCTATCTCTCTAGCCCCTTTCTTTTTTTTCTTATACCTTTTTGTTTTGTTTTTGGACCACAGCTAGCAATGTCCAGGGGTTACTTGTGTTTCTAAAATCAGAAATTATTCTTGATAGTGCAAGGGGATGATAAAGATACCAGGGATAGAATCCAGATCAGTTATGTGTAAGACAAGTGCCCAGTCCACAATACAACTGCTCTGGTAATTGTCATTTTGAGATTCTTCAACATGTCTCCCAGAAGACAAATTTTTATTATACTCTATATAGAGAGAGGAAATAGCGAAACAGGGAAATAGTGCAATATCAAAGGTTCTATCTTTGCATACACAGAGTCCTAAATGACAACCCTGAAATTGCATGCTTCCCACCAAAAGACATATTATAAATAAAAAAATGTCTGGCATATGTCTTACAATAAACAGGCTTCAAATTATATGAAATCAAATATATTGCTATTTGATATTTTGTTTTTTTACTAACCAGATGTTATCTTACTAATTAGTTACTGAACTCTAAAGCTGTTGTTAAGATTAAACAGAAAACTGACCTGTGCCTGTTCTACTGTATTTATTCAACAGTGCCTGTTCTACTGTATTTATTCAACTAACAATTCTTTTACTTTCCTAAAAAATATTACTTTGGGCCCGGAATAATAGCACAGCTTCGTTTGCCTTGCAAGAGCCCATTCAGGACCAAAGGTAGTTGGTTCGAATCCCAGTGTCCCATATGGTCCCCCGTGCCTGCCAGGAGCTATTTCTGAGCAGAGAGCCAGGAGTAACCCCTGAGCACTGTCGGGTGTGCCCCTGCCCAAAAACAAAACAAAACAAAAAAAAATTACTTGATTCAATTTGATTTGAATTCTTAAACCTGGCTCCTTTTAACAAGGACACAGAATTTAAAAACCTAATATATATTATGTTTTTTCCATGTCTAAGAAGATATATTGTGGAACTAGTTCAATCCCTGGCATCCCATATGATTACCCAAGCCCTGCCAGGACTAATTCTTGAGCAAAGACCCAAGAGTAAGTCCTGAATATTGGGGACATGGCAAAAAAACAAAAAGCAAGATCAGGAGTCAAAGCAACAGTACCACAGGTAGGGCTTTTGCTTTGCTAATGATCAACTGAGGTTCAATCCTTGACATCCATATGATCCCTGGGATCCACCAGGATTAATTCCTGAGCAGAGAGCTAGGAGTATAACTTGAGGATGACTGGGCACAGTCCAACACTCCTCCCTAGACAAAATACAAGATCATATAATATATGAAAATGCAAAAGTAGCCATACCTTTTCTACAGAACAAATATAGGATGTTTAGAAACTAGGGAAATGCTCTTGAGATCCCCGAGCTCTGCACTAGGAAGACTCAAAACATTCCCAACTAGGATGTTTTGCAGTCAGAAAGCACACAGCCTGCTGGAAAAGCAATAAAGCTTGCCCAAAGAGCAGTAAACAAAATACAAAATAAAATTCTATCGAGTTTTCTTATGAAAAAAAAAATAGAAGACTAGGCATAGAAATCGTGATGTAGGTAAATTCTATAGAGCAATTGTCCTCAAAGTAGTTTTACAAAATTGGTTAAATCTTAAATGTACAATTTAAATTTTTTTCTCTTTTATTTATTTATTTTTGATCATAGTGGCTTACATATCTTTCACATTAGTATTTTAGGTACATATCAACATTGAATCATGGGAATACCCACCACCAAATTTGTCCTCCCCCTTTCCCTGTTCCCTTTCTGCAACCTATATCCCCCACAATCCCACCCCACCCCCCAGGCTGCTAGCTTAGATGGTCACCTCTCTGTCTAGCTTACTATCAGTGATCATACATCTGCTTGGTCTTGGTGCCCTCCCTTGTTTCTCCCTCTACCTGAGAATCTAATCTAGATAAATCGAGTTATGTGGTTTTCTTTGAGGGAAAGAGAGGCAATAAAGTGGGGTAAAGACTAAGCAAGAAAAAAAAAAAAATAAACAAATAAAAGTAATAAAAATAAAATAAAAAAATAAAAATAATTAATTAAAAACATGCTGAAAATGGGTGGAGTCCTTCTAGTGGCTATCTGCCTCAGTTTTCGAGAAGACATGAAAAGGTAATTTAAACACCAAAACAATACAAAAATAAATGTCAAATTAGATATCCCGTGAGCCCTACAGCAATAAAGAGAAGCATCACACATTAGTCTTGGTTCTGAATTCAAATCATGCCAGAGTGCAAAAAGAAGATAAGATAAAATAATATAAAAATAGGGGCCCGGGAGATAGCATGGAGGTAAGGCGTTTGCCTTTCATGCAAAAGGTCATCGGTTCGAATCCCGGTGCCCCATATGGTCCCCCGTGCCTGCCAGGAGCAATTTCTGAGCATGGAGCCAGGAGTAACCCCTGAGCACTGCCGGGTGTGACCCAAAAACCAAAAAAATAAAATAAATAAATAAATAACATATATATATATATATATATATAAATAGAAAAGGAGACATCCACTTCAATATCTATACCAAATAAAAGACATCAAAAAAACCCAATAAATAAATAAATATATATGTGGAAAAAATGATTATTTTGCATTTTTTTCCTTTTCCCCCTGCATAGGCACAGTAATTATTGGGGATATTATAGAGGGTATTCCCTTGGCCTACGAGATACAGGGCAATTTAAAATTTATTGGGGCTGCAAATGTTTTATCTATTTGAATTATTTTACAGGAAAAGAAAATGAAACTGGTGTTTTAAATCAAAAGAGTTAGGTTCAAGTTCAAACTCTACCATTTACCACTGACCTACACAAGACTACAAGTGAACTTATTTACTCTTCTGTATTATTCTTTTCTGGGAGGGGGGGCGGGCACAACTGGTGACGCTCAGGGGTTCCTCCTGGCTCTGCGCTAGAAATCACTCCTGGCTCGGGGACTATATGGGATATGCCAGAGACTGAACCGTGGTCCATCCTGGTTTGCCTTGATGCAAGGCAAACACCCTATGGCTGTGGCACCATTCCGGCACTCTGTATTATTCTTAATTCATAACTGAATTGAAGGATTAAATAGTAATAAATAAATCAATACTTAATTATCACTCTTTTGTTACCGTGCTCCCTATAGAATATTATGTTGTCCAATAAGTTGAAAAACACTATTAGAGATTAATAACATGTTAGAATATTCTATTCTGTGGGAAGAAAAAGAACCATTGAACCTAAATTCTCAAATAATTAATCTAGAATTAATTTTTTGGGGGGGTTTTTTTTTTTGGGTCACACCTGGCTGCACTCAGAGGTTACTCCTGGCTCTACGCTCCTGGCAGGCTCAGGGAACCATATGGGATGCCGGGATTTGAACTGATGACCTTCTGCATGAAAGGCAAACATCTTACCTCCATGCTATCTCTCCAGTCACATCTAGAATTATTTTTTAGTAATATTAACTATTATAGAATAAATAAACCAAATACTCTTAGGTTCAAATAGCATTAGAAATATTCTACACTGTTACATATTTTAACACACCATAGTACCAAATAAGCAAGCTCTACTTGCTGTCTTATAAATTCAATAGTCCTCTCCAGAGCATCTAGAAATTTCCTGTCTAAAACTAATTAAAATTAAAAAAATAAATAATACAAGTTAAAATATAAAACCTCCTGTTAAAATCATTACCTCTTGTTCAGAAGGATTGACTGATGAAACACAAAAATCAAACCCCATTATTTTCCAAGCTCCACTTTTATTCAGGATAATATTTTCAGGTGTAATATTTCCATGAACCATTTTCACACTGCTATGCAAAAATGATAATCCTTCAGAAACCTGTAAACAAACCATACATTTTTACATTAAATAGACTATAATGACAAACTTTCTTGGGCTGGAGAAAAAAATATAGAGATCTGCCAAAAATTGGCGTGGACCAGGAAAACCAAGGTAATCATAGAGGGCCCAAGTATCAATTGTTCATTAATACTGATTCCAATTCTACATTTTTTTAAACATGTAATCCACATAAAAGAAATCAAGCTATACAGGGCTTACTGTAAAATTCTATTTATAAAATCTTAGAAAATATAAACTGATTCATAATGATAGAAAACAGATCAGTGTTTCTGAGAATAAGTGAGCAAGGAGAATAGATTATAAGGGGTATAAGGAAGTTTTGGGATATATATTACACAGGTATATGCAAAAAAACTAAAAATTTTGAGTTTGAGCAAATTACTATACACCAATTATGTATTAAAGTTATTAAAAGTGGGATAGGGGGCTGGAATGGTGACTCAAGTGCTAAGGTGTCTGTCTGTCTTGCCTGTGCTAGCCTAGGACAGACCATGGTTAAATCCCCGGGCATCCCATATGGTCTGCCAAGTCAGGAGTGATTTCTGAGGGCACAGCCAGGAGTAACCCCTGAGCGTCACTGAGTGTGACCCAAAAACTAATAAATAAACAAATTAGGACTGGATGACAGTTCAGTGGGGAGGGTATTTGCCTTGCACAGTCAACCCAGAGTCGATTCTTGGCATCCTTATGGTCCCCCAAGTCAGCCAGAAGTAATTTCTGAGAACAGAGCCAGGAGTTAGGCCTGAGAGCTGTCAGACATGCTCCTCAAAACAAACAAACAAAAAATAAAGCTGTTAAAAATGATAAATTGGGGCCCAGAGATGTAGCACAGTGGCGGTTGCCTTGCAAGCAGCCGATCCAGGACCAAAGGTGGTTGGTTCGAATCCCAGTGTCCCAGATGGTTCCCAGTGCCTGCCAGGAGCTATTTCTGAGCAGACAGCCAGGAGTGACCCCTGAGCACCGCCGGGTGTGGCCCAAAAACCTAAATAAATAAATAAACAAACAAACAAATAAATAAATATGATAAATTGAACTCTATTTCTTGGGGGCTAGCGCACAGTGAATGTGGAGTTTGCCTTGTATGCCAATTGACCTAGGTTTGATCCCTGCCATCCCACCTGGTCCCCTTAGCCTAACAGGAGTGAATTCTGAGCACAGAGTTAGGAGTAACCCCTGAAAGCAACCAGGTGTGATCCAAAAATCAAACAAAAAAGAAACTCTCTATTCCCAACAAAATAAAACTCTATGGTACAAATTTACCCTACAAAATAAAGCTTTTCAGAAGGAAAAGGAAAATAAGATGAAGTGGACATATGTCTTAAAATGTAATAAAGAGGGACCGGGAGATAGCATGGAGGTAAGGCGTTTGCCTTTCATGCAAAAGGTCATCGGTTCAAATCCCGGTGCCCCATATGTTCCCCTGTGCCTGCCAGGAGCAATTTCTGAGCATGGAGCCAGGAGTAACCCCTGAGCACTGCCGGGTGTGACCCAAAAACAAAACAAAACAAACAAACAAAAAAAAAAA
>PVKC010015879.1:0-21018 GCA_004027635.1 Crocidura indochinensis
TTTTTATTTGATGAAACTTGGCTATAGCCAAGATTTGTGTTTCTGCTAAGCTGTCAACTGTTGCCCACACTATGAATTCCAGAGTTTCAAATTACTTCACATATCAGATCCCTTTATAATATTAATAAAAAAAGATAATATCCTGAGATCCCATGCCAGAGCTTTTGGGTTGAATTCTATAACTATGAGATTCGAAACCTCAGTGTTTAACATGCTCCCAGCATTTTTTTTAATACTCACAAAATTTGAAACTTGTAATCTAGTATGCATTTACCTTGTGGTCCTTACTTTAGGAACTTAGGCTGAGATCATCAGATGCAACAAATGCCAGAGAGCTTAAACCAACCTTATTCTATTATTGATTAGAAAACAGAAACCCCAGAGGGCAAACAGTTCTTCCTAGTGCCCATTGCTATTTGGCAGTAAAGCAGATCAACTGCAAGAAAAAACTTTTTTTCAACCCTCAGCTTGGACTTAGTTACCATGGACCTTCCATTTTGTTGCTTCTCTGTGCTGGTTGGGGCGGTCAGTATCAGAGTCTTTTTGTCTTCTGTATTCTCAAAACATAGCCCAGTTCTTGGACAAAGGGAATGTATTGAGCAAACATTATTTCAGTGTAATGTTTTTGTCTAATTGTTTTCATAATTTTATATTACATTTTATTACATTACAAAAATAAAGGCTGATATTTCTAAATAGCACAGTTCTCATGAAAGTGTAACTATAATAGATAAGGACTATGGGGCCAGAGAGATAGTATATGGGTTAAGGGTCATTCATGTCTTACATACAATCAACACTGATCTAATCCTCTGAGTACCATCAGGAGTGACCCCTGAGCATAGAGCTATGAGTAAACTCTAAGAAAATTCATGTGTTCTAAACCCTTGCCCTCACCTAAAAAAAAAGAAAGAAAGAAAAATTGAATTATTTGATTAGAATTTATGTCCTTAAAAAGTAATCTTGACTGATAATTATTAAATAAGTGATCATAGAAATTTCATAGAAATTTGAGCCTGTTTTCTCCTCTTTACATAGAAATATCAATTGATTCTATATCACAGTTTTGCAAAATATTTGGTGGTGTTTGGTATATTTGGGTTTGGTATATTTGGTGGTGTTTGATATACTGTAGTGATAAAGTTAGATATGCCTCCTATGTATTGCCAATGCAAGATAATTACATCAATAGTCACACCAGAAATGCAATAGGAGAAGCCCTTTTTCAACTGCCTGTTCATAAGAATTAGAAACACCACTAGCCTTGTATGTGCGTGGCCAAGATTCATATTGCTGGCAAAACACACACAGACAGATGGATCATATCTGAAATCATCATGCATAGTGCATTGACCATAAGTGTAAATTACATTTGTATAGTTTCTCAAAAGAATATTGCTATACATACAGTGTTCACTTTTGAAGAATAAGCAATAGCTGATATATTGAAGAGCCTGGTGTGGATAACTCCCGTAACAAGATGGCAGAAAAGATGCATGGGTAAAATTTCCTTGGAGATTCTCTTTATAAGGTCCAAATATTGATTAATAAGCTTAGAGTTTGCAGCAATTTTGTGGTGCAATGGCTTTAAGCAATGTGTTTCAATTTTTACCCAGAGGACATAGTAAAGATATTTTTAGCTTAGTTACTAAATAAAGGAATGTGAATTTGACATGCATGCCTCAAGAATTCACCAGGGAACAGTGTTGCATGATCAAGACTATCAGGAAGTATTTTCTTCACATGTCCCAGATTTTCTGAGTAGTTTTGATTTTTAAACTTCTATTCCATTGTTCTACACATAAAACTATACTTGCATGAGCAAATATCCAGGTTCCAGGAGGAGAGTATTTGAGAAAATTTGGCCATCACAGACCAATATAGAGCTCATATTAAAGACAATTGGTGTTTGAGGAAAATCACAACATATAAATATGTGTGACTTCCCCTTTTGCCTCAGTAATGACTCAAAAATTTTTCTATTGCAAAAAGGCAATTCAAACTGGCTTAGCATAAAGGAGAATTCCTTGGTTCTTGTAACTGAATAGCCCAAAGAAATTATTGCTGAATGACTGTAGGTTTTCAGTGACCTGGCAGAGCCACCTCTTTTCACTGTTTTCTGGTTCCTTTATATTGATTTTATTCTCAAGCAGGATTTTCCTTTGGGCAATGCCAGGAGATTTGGGTTCATTTCTTACAACTTGGTATCCATTTAGAAAGTGACTTAACAAATAACTTATGTTTCAGTAAAAGTTCTGAAAATTCCCTTAGGCTAGACCTGAGGTCATTTGTTCCTATAGTCTCAAAAACTCAAGGGACTGGAACCAGTTGCCCCTGCAATACTTGACAAGGACACCTCCTTATAGAAATGGAAGCACTGAGATAAGAAGAGGAGGGCAGGCAATGAAGGAAGGAAATACAACACAAGTTTTTGTATTCATTCCTCTAGGTCAAGAATCTGTTACCCATAACTTCTTATGCCCAATTTTTTTTTAGAATAAACTCCTAGAAATTTAGTCCCAGAACAGGAATGAATAGGATACCATAGATAAAATTACTATCTTTTCTCTACAAGTATGTACCACTTGCTCACTGATATGTTCATCTGACCACCTTTATCTTTTCTGTTCATATCATATAACTTGACTCTCTCTCCAGGTAATTGGATACCTCTTAGAGATTATCTGACTGATTCCTTTTATGTCCTCAATTCCTCCACCCTGCCCACCCACCCCCCAATTGTACTTAAATTCTGGTAATCTTCTCATAATTGTGAAATAATTTATAATTCTCATAGTTCTGGGATACTAAAAACAATTATACTATGAGCATGTTCAGAAAACTTCATAATAAGCTCAAGGTTTGTTTTAATTCACCAGAGCAGGTAGTTAAGCAATAATTTGCCTGTATCCAATGTTCCATCTACATTTAGAGATAAGAATTTGCAAATGAGAATTGCTCCCATCGCATGGAGTAATTTGCTTTATTAAACGAGAAATGACATGATGTGCTTTACATATTTTGTACATTAAGGTTCACTGTTAATGACAGAGAGTAATAAAGCTCTAAAATTGATCAGTGTTCACTGATTTAGAAAGGGCTTTAGATAGTAAAATAGGCAGCTTAATAAAATAAAAGTTTAGTATATCACATGAGAATATCCAGTAGAATTAATTTTAAAATTATATTGATTAACCACTTTTTTAATGTATCAGAAAGAGTTAAAACCCATTCACTCCTGCAACCACCCTTTAAGAAAAGTACTATAATAATTCCTATTTTATAGAGATGAAAACTAGGAAAATTACATAGTGGTGATAAAGATGCACTATGGGGGAAATCATACCAATGACACACAGAGCCCACGACACATATTGTATGAAATAGTGTTCAGTTTAGCTATTCAGAAAAAAATCCATAGCTGCCTGTTAAAGTTTTTTTTATTAGCTTTAGAATAGTTTTATACTCAACTCAAGCCTGAGAAGGAACAGGAGGTTCCCATTTGAAGCACTTATACATATACAGCCTTTCTTAACCCTCTCCCACATGTACAATCACAAGTTTCCATTATTATAATAAATTATTTTCACTATCAAAATCTCCTGTAAGTTTCTCTGTTTCCCTTTATCCTGGCATTCCTTAAGATTTTCATGGTTTCTTTAGTCTTTTCCATAATTTCATCATGGAGGAATCAAATAGTGTGCAGCCTACTCATACTGACTACTTCACTAGCTCATATACATTTAAGTTTCTTTATGGTTTTTCGTATCTTGATAGACTCATTTCTTTTTATATTAACTAATATTATGGGATATGGTAATGACACCACTTGCATTTTTACCAGCAATACACAAATTCCTTTTTGCCATATCCTAGCTAGCATGTAATAACATTATTTTAAATTTTAGACTTTCTAATAGGCATATCACATACTCTTTTAGAAATGCTCATAATTATGTATTGAATACATTTTAAGTGGTTCTAATAGATGTGTGCAATGCTCTGACTAATTTTTTCTGCATCAACTCCCAGAGAGTATCCAAAGTGTAAATAAGTTACAAATTCTATTGAGTTCATCTTACAAAGTCTTATATGAAGCATTTTATTTGCTTTTATTCTGTTATTTTTAAATCCTTGTACAGGCATTTCAAGTTAGATACAACCTCATTTTAGTTCAGAAAGGAAAAGAAATTTGCTTATAGTTATCCTGTAGATGAATGACAGAGCTAATGTCAGGATGAGATAGTTTGGCCCCTTCTGTGAGCATAATACTCTTGAACATACCATGCCACGCTTGATCCTATCAGTCACTGGCCAGGACTAATGATGCACCCATAAACTATGTATCTTTATTATTGAATAAATTATTGAGTTAGTAAGCATTTAAAGTAACCAATTTAGGACTGAAGCAGTAGCATAGTGGGTAAGGCATTTGTTGTGCATGCGGTTGGCCTGGGATCATTCCAGCATTTTATCTGGTACCCTCAGTCTACCATGGACAATTTCTGAGCACAGAGCTATGAGTAATCCCTGAGCATCACCAGGTGTAGCCCCCCCAAAACTAAAACTAAACTAAACTAAAATAAAATAACTACAGTAGTGTTAGTTTGGGAACATGCATGTATAAACTGGTAGCATAACCTATAGGAAAAAATAGCACTTTATGTTCCATCACAAAAAAGCTAGCCTCAGAGGTTAGACATTTTGATGTTACTATTATAATCTACAGTACAGCATAGGATCTGTTAATTTAAATAAAGGGAAATTACAAAAGTTCTTTCATTGTTAAAATGAGTGGGATTCAAATGTCTATAAGTCAGAATGATTTTATGGTCTATTCCACAAATAAGATATATGTACCAAGGTAGTCAGTCACTTAATCTTTTTTGGATCTTTTCTTTCTTCTAAAATTTTAATTAAAGAAAATACATCACATAGTTGTCATAACTGATCATAATTCATTTGTTTCCAGTAAGTAAAACAAAGTTATTGAACAAATGGAAATAAAAAATAGAATGGAAGAAAGAAAAAATACAGTAGAAAGCTTATTTATAAAAATAATTTTAGGGGGCCGGATAGTGGCACTGGAGATAAGGTGCCTGTGCTAACCTAGGACGGACTGCGGTTCGATCCCCCGGTTCCCCATATGGTCCCCCGTGCCTGCCAGGAGCGACTTCTGAGCGAATAGCCAGGAGTAACCCCTGAGCGTCACCGGGTGTGACCCAAAAACCAAAAAAAAAAATTTATCACCAATGAAGTCATTAATACAATGGTAAAAAGTTAGTAAGCTCTTGTTGTTATATATCCAGTCTGTTAAATTGGAGTGTTCATTTAGGGATGACAGCATCAAACAGATGAAGATTCAAAGCTACTATACTATGAATTTTAGTGCATATATTCAGCTGCTGTACCTCCTGAGTTCGAACATGGTGACTATGTTTGTGGGTTTTCCCAAAAGAAAGAAGATACAGGGGAGGGTACCCACACTCACTCTGAAAAAAAAAGCCCTGGTGATATCAGCCCAACAAGTGGTGTACCTGAAGTGTACAGATCCACAGGGAATAGTAGATTCCTATAGATTCCTGCAGAGAATTGTAAAGGGTCAGTGATGAGGCAGGCAATTGAAGAAACATCGATTCTGGGCGACAGAGGCAGCAAGTGTGTCTTCTGCAGGATGGAGACTTGACCCACCCTCTCCTCCTGAGATGGCCAGCTTTGTGTAGTGTGGGCCCATGTAGCCATATTCTTTCATGGCTCAGTTTACATCTTGTTTGAGAAAAGAGTGAATGTATGTTGCTGGCCTGGTTCAAACATGGCAATGGTCAATCTCTTTGCTTTTTAGGGTCTGGAACTCCCCATCCCAATTCTTGGTCTACACCTCTTGACATAGGTTCAGAATCCAATGGTTCAAAGAGGACGAAGCCTCGGTTTGTTTTAGGCAGAGTGAGCATTTTATGGAAAAGTCTGTGCAAGACTCTAAAGACAAATTTGGACTTCCTTGAACTTACAAAAAAAATACGCTTTTTTTTTTCTAATTGCATCTGTGTTTGGCAGAATTTGTTCTAAAAATATTTGCTTTAGTACTTCTTATTTGTAGCAAGGATATGATGTGAGGAATATAAAAGAAGGCTTAAAATACATATGAAAGTCACCAAACAAATGCCCTACTGGGTTTAGTGTTCATGAAGAAAGCTTTCTTTGTGATACAACTCATGTGAGTAGTGTTCTCAGGATCAATTTTAGGGAAAGTATAGAGTTAGCACACTGGCAGGGAAATTGTTTCGTAGGTGTTAATTCCATCATTTTAGAACTGACACTGAAATTAGTTGATCTAATTCTTTTCTAGTTTTTATTTTTAATTTTCTGATCTGTGATCCTGATTTATAGAAAAATCCTGGAAAGACATTACAGAGAAATTTAATTTGACTTTGTATTTAATGAGCTGACTTTTTTGAAACAGTAAAATTGAGGAAGTTTGAGGAAAAAGCATGGTTACTCCACCCATGTATGGAAAACAGATATTTGGATGAAAAACGAAGGACACAGGCATCATAGGGGCATTTCTATGTATTTATTGCAGCCTCTTTATAGAATGGCATTTAGACAATTGACAAAAACCTTCACTTTCAGAGGCACAAAACTGTAAGATACATCCTAAAATAGAAAGTCTTTTGTGGTGAGAAAACCCACTGCTTTCCTGTGGCATCTACAACCAGAACACATCTAGTAATCAAAGGGAGAGCTTCACAAAATAAAAACAGTAGTTGACTTCTGCTCAGATCCTTTAGAAAAGAGGAAGTGGAGACTTTCTGCTCTTTGACACACAAAAGCACATTGCTTTATAATGAATTCCACAGAAGAAGCAGAATTCAAACAAAGCAACATCTTTTTGCTCTAACCTACATACAATGTGAGATCCCAAGTATGCAAATGGTGGGAGGAAAGAAATGCACTTTATTACCCAATGATTGGATCCTGCTTAGACATGAGTAGTAATGGCTCACAAAATGGGCCAGTAATATGAACTGCTTTCTTTGTATCTTTATTTTTTTTAAATATTTTTCTTTCTGATTTTTAGCTATAACTTTTTAATCATTTCTTTCTTGAAAAATTCAGAGTAGTGTTTCAAGAAATAGATATAGCTCTAATCACTCCAAGTCACCAGGGTGAAATTTAATAATAATAGTTTCTCACTCTTGGCTTCTTTCTCCTGGTTCTCTTTCTTACACATTCTCAAGTCATTCTGAATTTGCTTTCAAAAGGACACATTGGCTCTATTTATATATTCTTGTGATGCAAATGTGAGTGGAACTGGTGCCATTTGACAACAATTTCTAGTCTCAGTTTGGAACTTGGTTTTTAAGACCTAGAGAGACAATCTTCCTCACACAACCCCCACTCCATGGCTTTGAGTCAGGCTTTTCTATGCAAGAGGGAATCCTCCTCCTTTCACTATTACACAAGGGCCTTGTTTAATTCGTCTCTATGTCTTCCTTCTTCAGTCCACAGGACTTGGGTCAGTGCTGTGTCATCCAACAATGTTTGTTGACTAATTAAATACTTTCGGAAAATTGTTTAGGGCACAGTTGCAGGGAAACTTAGAGCTTAGGAATGGTTCTTCAAGCTGGAATGAAGTAATGTGGGAAGATGAAGGATGCTTGGAAAACTGAGGGTGGAAGGCACAACGGAAAAAAGAAACACAGAAGAGAATTTTGTATGTCATTTTTGGAGTTAAATTTAAGACTGCTATAACTTTACAGCACACAGAGCAGCTCATTTTGTAAGCTTTGGGCAGATTGAGCAATGAAGTAGTTGGTAGCTGTCTATTTTAGTTAAAAATGACTAAAATTAAATAAAATTTAAAACTCAGTTTCTGAATTAGAGTAGCTACAATTCAAGTGCTCAGCAGCCACCTGTAACATATGTGGCAGGATGATACAGACAGAGAAAGCTTCCATCATATAGAAAACTCTGCCAGACAGCATGGATTTATTTTGTTTCATTATTTGTTCATTTATTTTACAACTAGTGGGAACCTACTTTATTTCTGGCACTGTACATTGTGAAGTGGCTGAAATGTTTAAGAATCTGGACTCTAAGAAATGACACAGTTTTCCACAACAGCTCCAGGAACCAAATCCCCTCCGGGACATCCTTAATACTGCTCTGGCACCAACATGTGCCAGTTCTAATATGATATCCTGACAAAGAGGAAAGGGGAACAACTTGATCTAATTGCAGGTTGTCTGACCTCACCAGCTAACGATTAGACAAAATCAGAAGACTTGTCACCCTTTGATCTGTGCAAAAGCCAAGATCGCTATCTACAGATGACTGACTGTTACAACCATGATCGGCAGTACATTTCCTGGTACCAATAAAAAAGCCCTAGTCTAGGTTTTGGTCTACGATCTGTACAACAACCAAGATCTCTAATTCCAGAGGTTTGACTGAGACAATTGCAACTGAATGGGTCTTCTGGAAACATAACGAAAGATTATATCCCTGGCTCCATCCTAGTAGCAGAGCAATAACCATGACCACCAACTACAGAAGACGGATTATAACGACAGTGAAGGAACCAGAACTTCTAGAACCACAAAGAAAGACTTCATCATAAGCTCCACTCCTTGACCTGTGCAGATACCAAGATCTCTAGATACAGAGGTCTGACTTTCCCACGTATGACGGAGCAGAAGTCTTCACACACCACAAAGGCACTGAGGGGAGAGTAAATGAACTTGCAAAGAGTCTATAGTTATTCCCATGGCAGTGGAGAAATCCTGTATCTATTAGGCTAAGGGAATTCCCTTTCTAATGTCCCAATGTTTACTCTGCCTATACAGGAAAAAAGGCACATAATAATCTTTTTTATTTATCTATTTATTTATTTTTTGACTTCTTTGTTTTGGTGTGGATATTGAAGTTGTCTCCAATTCTTTTTTTTCTTCTTTTTTCTTTATGTGCTTTGCTATGGTTCTATTTCAAGACCGTGACTATTATGTGGTGTTTGTCTTTATTGCTGTAGTGCTCACTAGATTTTTATTAGATATTTCCTTTTGTATTGTTGTGGTATTTCAATTATTTTTTTCCTTTCCTCTCTCAAACTGAGGTTGAGAGCCTCTAGAAGGACTCCGCCCATTTTCAGCTTATTTGATTTTTACCCCATTTTATTGCTTTTCTGTTCTTCAAACAAAACCATATAACTTGAACTATCTAGTTCTACCTCACAAATAGAGGGGGAAATAATGAAGGGTACCAAGACCAAACAGTTGTATGATCACTAAATAGTAAACTAGACACAGAGGGGACCATTTATTCTAGCAGCCTGGGGGGTGAAAGTGGGGGATATGGGATGTGAGATGGGAATGGGGATGGAGGGAGGACAAATTTGGTGATGGGTATTCCCCTGATTTAATGTTAATATATACCTAAAATATTACTATGAAAGATATGTAAGCCACTTTTGGTCAAAAGAAAAAGTATATATAAAAAAATCTAGCTCAAAAAAAAAAGAATCTGGATTCTAGAATAACCTGGGGAAAGTTATTTAACCTCCTGTGCTTTCCTTATTCTGTTGTAAAATGAACATACTACAACTTTCAAACTCATTAAATTGTTTGAAGATTAAATGATTTAATGCTTACTAATGTAAACATAAAATGTATAGAAATAGATGTATATACACATATAATTATAGTATTATATAATACATATGTAGTATATAGCTATTTATGTCTCATAACAGGAGGCATATTTAGCACTTGTCTTGAGAGCTCTTAGTGTTGGTAAATATTTAGATTAGGGAGATGAGCAAACAAACTATAATTTTTGGGAGTAACAGATGATAAATTATTGACATATTATGAACAAATTAGTTAATGAAATTATATCAAGAATTTCCAAGATAGTGAATAGAATAAAGTAACAGAGAAAAATGGAAGCAAAGCTACCCATAAAGTTCTCATGAAAGTCATATTTACATCAAAAAAAAAGGGAAAGAGAGAAAAAAGTCAATCATATAAAAGGAATATCAAGAGAATTCCAGATACAGGAAAGTGCACCGTGAAAGAATCTATTATTGTAACCAAAATAATCTATTATTATAATCAAATGTGCAAGGAAAGTTCTAGAGAGAGGATGAGAGGATAAGAGGATATGTAGCAAACAGCCTATTCACACAAGGCAAATACAGTAGCAGGGATATTACCCCAGAAATATACTAATTCTACTACATTATGTGATCACTCTGAGTGCTGCAAAAGATACAAGAATAAAATCACAGTCTATTAGAAAGCTATTGTCATAGATCAAGAGAATAGGGGATGATTTAGAATCAAGCGATAAATAAACATAAAGAAAAAAGTGGCTTATAGAAGGTATTTTTCAGATAGAACTAATGAGACTTGCTGATTACATTTGGGTGCAAAGAGGACTGATTGAGACCCAATGATTTAACTTGATTAACTGAATCTTGAATTAACTGAACTCATTTACTGAGACAAAGAAGACTTTTAGTGAAAATTTGGAAAGGAGAAAATAATAAAACTACTTAATTACATAATCTGTAAAATTTGCGAGTCTGATGTATGGATGAAAGACTGGCTGGTGACAGGCAAATGGGGGTTATTAAATTTACAGATGATATTAAAAAGGAATTTAGAACAGTTTCTGAAATAACTGAGTTAAGATCACATTGAACTTCTCCAAAACACAACAATTTAGCTAATTAAGTTGAGTCTAGAATTTTCCTATGAGTCTATAGTCAATAGAGGAGTATTCGCTAAAGCAAACTAAACAAATCTTGAGGATCGAAAGAAGGAAGGAAGACAGTAAGAAAGGAAGAAGGGAGGATGGAAGGATAGGAGGGAGGGAGGAAGCAGGGGAGAGAGGGAGGAAGGGAAAGAAGAGTAGAAAATAAAGGAATGAAGAAGTAAATGGAAGAAGGGAAGAAGGCAGAAAGGGAGGAGGAAAGGGGGAAAGAAGGAATGAGGGAGGAAGAAAGGAGAGAGTGAAGGAAGAAAGGAGGGATAAAGGGAGGGAAATAGGAAGTGAGGAATGGAGGGATAAAGGAAGAAGAGAGGGAGGATAGGAAGAAGGAAGATAGAAAGGAAAAAGTTGAAGCTAGATAAAGCTGGAGGTAGGTCCTTTGCCTTGCACATGGCCGACTCGATTTCTATTCTGGCATACTATATGGTCCCCTGACCCTACTCAGAGCCATTTCTGAGTGCAGAGTCAGGAGTAACCACTGAACACCTCCAGGTATGGCCTCAAAACCAAAAAACAACACAAAACAAAAAGTTGAAGCTAGCTTACTAAACCTTGGTAAGAATTGTGAGTCTATGACTGTTAAGTCACGATATTATCTTTGCCAGCTATATTTATGAAATCACTAGAGAAAGTGGTGGCTAGCATTCTTTATTCTTTTCCTAAATCTCAATGTTGCAGAGACTCCATTGTTCTCCCTAGACCCTATTGTATGACTGAAGATATATAGAATGTGAGTAATATCGGACTTAAATCACATTTGAACACCTTTCTGACTGAATAAATGTTAAATCAGAAGTGTTAAGTCGAGTTAAATAATACAATCATCATTTACTCCTCAGTGTATTCTTTTTTTGCTTGTTTTTGTTTGTTTTGTTTCATTTTTGGGTCACACCCGGTGGTGCTTAGGGGTTACTCCTGGCTCTGAGCTCAGAAATCACTCTTGGCAGGAATAGGGGACCTTACAGGATGCCAGGATTCGAACCACCGTTCGTCTGAATGGGCCGCATGAAAGGCAAACACCTACCGCTGTGCTATCTCTCCAGCTCTTCCTCAGTGTATTCTATAAAATATCACTGTAGAAGTAATTCTATTCCTCCAGCCTGAGCCCTTGAGCAGAGGCACAGAGCATCAGTCGAAGGGGATGGCAAACTAACAAAGCTTTGCTTATGGGAGTGACATTATTTGATATGAATAATATGTATAGCCTGGTGAAGGGGGTATTATGTTTATGACTGAAACCCAACTACAAACATGCTTGTAATCATGGTGCTTAAAGATTTATTTAAAAAATGTATTATGGAAATATTGGTTAAGGAAATTAAGTAAATGAGTATTGCGCTATCATATTGGTAGTAATAAGGAAAAACACTCAGCAAGTAACAGAAAGAGCCATAGAGGAAAACAGGGAAGAGAATTTCCTGGAATTTTAATCTACCCTGAATATTTTGAAAGCTGTACACAAGTAAAGAATAGTGTCCATTCGATAGCAATAAGAATAGGACATGATATTCCTACATGCATTTTCTAAGTTGCATATAGATGCAACATAAATGATGCAAGTTAGCACTGGCAACTCTAGGGTTTGAATATAGCTCAAAGGTCTGAAGTTAATACCTTATGTATTTGAGGCCAGTCACTGCATGACCATCTGAGACCACTGGATATTGAATTGAAGACCCTGAGCATTATTTGGTGTAGCCTTAGTGGGTCCAAGAAGGATTATATTTTGAGCCTGAGCATTTAATCATCCATTCGATTGGCAGAGTATACTTGGGAATGGTCTAACTTCACACTGTTTGGGAAACAGGCCAAAGTAAATAAAAACAATTTCTAAATGGTCATTGTTGGAAAATATGTCATTTCAATCAAGGAGCAACTTCTAATGAGCTACTCTATAAACCAAAATCATATAGGATGGGTTTGGTGTTGGAATTATGTGCATGTGAACCATTATTAGAATTGAAGGGGCCTGGGAGATAGCATGGAGGTAAGGCGTTTGCCTTTCATGCAAAAGGTCATCGGTTCGAATCCCGGTGCTCCATATGGTCCCCGTGCCTGCCAGGAGCAATTTCTGAGCATGGAGCCAGGAGTAACTCCTGAGCGCTGCCGGGTGTGACCCAAAAACCAAAAATAAATAAATAAATAAATAAATAAAATAAAATAAAATAAATAGAGAATTGAAAAGCCACAGAATTTCAAAAGACCACAATAAATAAATAAAATTACTTAGATCCCTGATAGTTTTGAAGACAGTGTGCATGCATTCTCAATGTTGAATTCAGGAGTAAATAAATAAATAAATAAATAAATAAAATCAAGACTACTATGTTTGGAAAAACTGTAGTAAATTTATAATTGCCTTCATTGGTGAAATCGGTCTCCATTCTGTGCAACTTGTAGAAAAGAAATAAACTACTTGCTAACAGGGATTAAACATGACCTTTTACTAGTAAGTGGCATGTGTCAATCATGAATGATTCTTAAATTGCCAAGCTAAAAAGCAAAAACAAAGAAAGAACATGAGACGTTTATCAGAAATTTTGCATAGAAATTGCACTGACCTCTCTGAGTTCAGCCAACTAATCAAACAAATAAATCAATAAATGACAACAAAAAGTAATGATATAATTCCTGTGTACATGACAGAACTAAAGTCAATATGCAAAGTGGCTTTGATTTATTATCTAAAAATCCCGTTTTCAATTAAAAAATTAAAAGACATTCAAGGAAGCAGAAAAAGGTGACCCATATAACATAAAAAAGACAGGCAGACAATAGTAATTGTGTTGAAGGAGTCCAGATCGTGAACCTAGTAAACAGAATTAAAAAGTAGTTTTTAGAAGATGTTCAGAGAGCAATAAAGACCAACAAATAAAAAGAAAAATGGCAGCAAAGCGTCTTCCAACAAAGAACTTCAATATAAAGATTGAAATTATGAAACTGAAGCAAATACAAACTATGGAAGTTGAAAAAATTAAAGAAATCTTAAAATTACTAGGAAAGTATAAATGAAAATTTTACCTTACAGGAAAAAAGGACCAACATAATCAAAGTTATTAACAAAGACTTTCCAATCAGAAATAAAATATAGTATTGGACTAAATAGCAACCATTAAATAAATTGACCTATATTTCAGCCCAATTTTGTTAGGCACCGTGATTTATAATACTGTTAAGTATAATTTTTTAGGCACACAATGTGCTAACATCACACCCACAAAAGTGTCAGCATCCTTCAATCAATGTCTCAAGTTCCTTTCTACCATCCATTCCATCCCCATACCACCCTACTTCTGAGCAAATTGAATGCCTACTTGTATTCTTAAGACTTATTACCACAAATAAACCAATATATGTGATCATTAAGTACTAGCAAGAAGTTACAGAGGCAGAAAAATATATAAAAAGAAATGATAAGTGAAATATTCCTAATTTACTAAAAAAATCTATAAAACCAAAATCTCAGTATGCAGGATAAATGTGAACAGATGTTGGTACACAAAATAGTAAACATTTAGAGTGAACATCTAAAAAGCATAAGGCACACGCCACTGATCACATATAAGGAAAGTGCTAGGGTAGTCAACTTCTTATCACAAAAAAGGTGAGGTCAATTGGTTTGACTTCTTTTTCTATTTGGATTACTTTGATTTTCTTCTCTTGTCTGATTGCATTTGCTAGAACTTCTAATACTATGTTGAGTAAGAGTGGAGATAGTGGACACCTTGCCTCTTGCTTGAACTCAGTAGAAATGCTGTTACTATCTTGAGGAAGATTCCTTCCATCTACACGTATTTTGCTGAGGCATTTAACTACGAATGGGTGTTGGATCTTGTCAAATATCTTCTTTGTATCCGTTGATATGATCACATGATTTTTTTTATCTTGTATTGTTTTCTTTTTTTTTTGATCACATGATTTTTATCTTTCCTTTTTACTGATGTGGTGTATGATGTTGATTGATTTGCATTTTAATTATCCATCAGGTGCTGCCAAGGAAGATGCTGCAGTGAGAGAAGGTTGCAGCAGTGATCCAGCCCTTCAAAGGCCCCTCAGTGATATAAGAGACTGATGAAATACATAGGACAATGATCTTTTGACAGCAAAGAGCTTATTATCCAATCTTGAGGGCTAAGCCATACCAGTACTGGTTCCTATCCTCACAGACATCTGTAGCAAGAGAGAATGGTAATTTCTTTAGCAAATACAACATTTGCAAAACTTGTTAGCCACTTTACTCTTGACACTTTCAATATCCAACTAGATTCCACACTTGCAAAATGATTTCTTATGATTATTAGTTTCTTTTTAATACATTTTCAGTAAAGAAGTTAATTCCTAGGGGGGGCGGGCGGTGGCGCTGGAGATAAGGTGCCTGTGCTAACCTAGGATGGACCGCGGTTCGATCCCCCGGTTCCCCATATGGTCCCCCGTGCCTGCCAGGAGTGACTTCTGAGCGAATAGCCAGGAGTAACTCCTGAGCGTCACCAGGTGTGGCCCCCTCCCCCCAAAAAAAGAAGTTAATTCCTAGAGTCTGCCACATCATTTTCCATGACGCTAATCTACATTTTCTTTTATAATTATTTTACTGGTTTTCTTTGTGGGGAGGGATTCCAATTAATAGAATTTTATTTCTATACATAAAATAATTTGGGAAATTTAATTGAACCTAAGAGAAATTTGGAACATTCCCAGGTATACTAAGTTTCATGTACTTTATGGAAGTTTCAGAAGAGAGAAGAGAAAAATAGAAATATTTGGGGGTTGGGGTGATAGCACAGCAATAGGGTGTTTGCTAGGTATTTAGCCAACCCTGGATGGACCCGGGTTTGATCCCCAGCATCCCCTATGATACCCCTGAGCTGTCAGGAGCGATTTCTGAGCACAGACACAGGAATAACCCCTGAGCACCGCAGGTGTAGGCCAAAACAAACAAATAAAAAATAAATATTTGAAGGAATATAAAATTCTTAATTTTATATAACTTGAAAAATTATATCTATATACATAACTAAATGTTAGGTTACACTTTGTTTTACCTGAAACAAAGATCACCCCTGGTTTGTATGTTTGTTGACAGCTTAGATTTACCCCAAAACAGAGATTGCTTTGTAAAACTGGATGGGATTGGCTCAGGATAGCCTTGAGCTATCTGTCCTCACTGCCCCACCCAGGAATGGTCTCTATCCTTAATAAAAACGGCAGTTTTGGGGGCCGAAGAGATAACACAGTGGTAGGGTGTATGGCTTGCAAGCAGCCTATCCAGGATGGATGGTGGTTCGAATCCCGTCATCCCATATGGTCCCCTGTGCCTTCCAGGGACTATTTCTAAGGAATAATGTCTAAGAGCGGCCAGTTGTGACCCCAAATCAAAACCAAATAAAAAAAGAAACAAACAAAAAAACCCGGCAGTTCTGGCAGGTAACTTGTTCTCCATAGGAGGTAGAAGACTGACAGACTACTAATGTTTCACACTTAGCCTGGTTTGGATTATTTCATGCTCGACCTTGATTCAGATTCGCTCAACTGGGGTTGGAGATACGGTACGTGGGGTCATTTTACAATTCAAAGTGTATAAACTCAAATAAATCCACAATAAAATATTTTTAAACAGTCTCTCCTATGAAACTCAGTAGAATGCATTTTGCTCTCTGTCTCTTTTTCTCTCTCCTTTCTTCTATCATCCTTCTTTCTTCTGTCTCTCCTCTGGGTTCCTAAAGAAATCACTTTTACTTTACACACAAAAGAAAAGTTTTAGCAAAGCTTCCAAATGTCACGACAACTAATTTTTAAGTAAACAAGAAAGAAATGACTCATCACACTAAGACCAACAGTTATATTTTATTTGGAAATTATAGAAACAAGAGGGCAGTGAGATATTTTAATAAAGCTGAAAGGAGAAATGCCAACCAAGAATTTCTAACTAGGCTGATCTTAAAAAAAAAAAAATGGAGGCATCACAGCATCAGGGTCTTGCTTGTTAATCAGGATAACCATTTTGCTCAAAGATCAGGCCCCTCCTTTGCACCTCTCCAGCTCAGCTTCACCTCTATCACCAGTGAAACATGCAACTGCACATTTTTTGACCTCTTTACACCTCACCATACACAAAGACATCCTAACTCTAGGCATCTAAGTCACACAACAACACAAAAGAAACACCTCCTGATTGCAAAAGCCACAATGGAAAAGCAGCGCAGATCTCCACCATGCTTACTCAGTGAAGAAGATAGCCAAGAAGACTCAACCATTAATAACTATCTATATAACCCCTCTTATGTACATTATATAGAGGAAATGTTGAAGATGTTTAAGAAACTCAATGAGATAATGGGACAGATGGCTAATAAAAGACAAAACAATATGAGAGCAGAAATGAGGAACTTACTTATATGCACAAATTATTGAAGAGTTTGGTAAGTGAAATGAAAAATTCACTGGAAACTGTGGCTGTAGATTAATAGTAGCTGAGGAAATAATCAGTAAGCATCAAGAAGATATGCATAAAACCTCCAAAGATTAGCAGAAAATAGGGATAATACTTTCAAAATAAATAAACAACTTACAAGGATGATTGGGATTCCAGAGGGCCAAGAGTACAATCCTGATGATGAAACTGCTGTGAAAGATATTGCTGCTGAGAAGTTTTCAGTGCTGTAGAGTGCATGAATCCAGATCCAGAAGGCCCAAAAAAGTTCCAACTAAAAGAGATACTAAAAAACAAAACAAAAAAAACAAAACAAAAAAACAAAACAAACAAACAAACAAAAAAAAGCAATCCTGCAAGACACTTCCTAATCAAAATGTTTAAAACCATAGATAGAGATAGAAAATTGGAAGAAGCAAAATCAAAGAAGGACACTATATACAAAGGAGCATCCTTTAGAGTACAGAAGATTTACCAATGTACTAGTGAGAAAAAGAAAACAAAATGTAATGAAATGAATGCCTCACCAAGAATACTTTATCCAGTCAGACTCTCATTCTCGTTTGAAGGAAAGATATACAACATAATAGATAAACATCAAACACAGGAACCTCATAGACTCAAAAACATCTTTACAAGAAGAATTAAAGTGTTTAAGACAAGAAAAATGCCACATAAAAGCTAAACTCCAATAGAAATATGGCACAAAACTATTTGACAATGATATTGCTCAATGCCAATATGTTTAATGCACTAAGAGACACAAAATGGTAGGATAATTTGAAAGACTGAACCCAATGTTTTGGTGTCTTTAGGAAACACATTTGAAAGCTTCAAAAATCCAAATACTCATTCTTCTTTAATGTACATGATACATCTCCAAGATAGACCATATACTGGGAAAGAAAACATACCTGCACAAAGTCAAAAGCATAGAAATCATATCAACTATCTTCTCAGACCATTATTTACTGAAAATAAAAATTGCCGGTAATCACAAACATAAATGTAGAAACAACTCAAACACCTGGGAATTAAATAACTCATTAGTTAAAAAATAGTGATAAATAGATGAATTCAAAATATTCCTGGAAACAAATGAGAATGAGGAAGTGAACTATAGAACTTGTGGAACACAGCAAAAACATTGTTAAGTGGAAAGTTCATATCTATAAAAACATTTTCAGGAAGGTATAAAGGATCCATATCTTGACTACACAATTTAAGAAGCTTGAAAATGGCCAACAAAGTACCAGAATAATACTAGCAGAAGAAAGGAAATAGTAATATTCAGATGAGAAATCAATGCACTGGAATCCCTTCAAATCCAAAGGTAAATGGAACCAAGAACTGTTTTTTCTGAAAAAATAAACAGCATCAATACACCACTAACAAGACTCACAAAGAGAGGGGCTAGAGAGATAGCACAGTGGTAGGGCATTTGCCTTGCATGCAGCCAGCTTAGTTCTGATGGTGGGTCAAATCCCAGCATACTATATGGTGCCTGGTACCTGCCAGGAGTGATTTCTGAGCACAGAGTCAGAAGTAACCCCTGAGCACTGCCAGATGTGACCCACCCCCCCCAAAGACTCACAAAGAGAGAGACCTATACACCTAATGTATGAAATCAGAAATTAAAGGGGGGGCGTCACAACAGATACTACAAATATTCCCAAGAACATTAGAGAATAATTTGAAAAATTTATGCCCTGAAATAAGAGACCCTAGAAGAAATGGATAAATATTTGAACTCCTAAACCTCCCCAGACTGCACTAAGAAGATATAAATCACCCAAATAGATTTGTTACTTCGAGAAGATTGAAATGGCAAACAAATGTCTAGCAACAAAAACAACGACAATAACAACAGAGGCTGGAGACATACAACTGATACAGGACAGTGGTTCGAATCCCAGCATCCCATATGATTCCCGAGCCTGCCAGGAGTGATTTCTGAGTGCAGAGCCAAGAGTCACCCCTGAGTACCACAGGGTGTGACTCAAAAATCAATTAAACAAGCAAAAAACAATAACAACAACAAATGACTAGATTCAGATGAAATCACTACTAAGTTCTTTCAAAGTTTTAAAAAAGACCTATTGTCAATTTTTTCAGGATCTAACAGAAAATTGAATAAACAGAAAAACAGTTGAAGAAACTGCAACAAGGAAACATCATCCTAATGCCAAAAATAGACAAAGACAAAAAGACAGCACAGTGCAGCAGCAGCAACAACAAAAACCAGAGAATTAGAGACTAATACCTGATGAATACCCTTGAAATGG
Source organism: Crocidura indochinensis (assembly GCA_004027635.1). Classification (NCBI taxonomy): domain Eukaryota; kingdom Metazoa; phylum Chordata; class Mammalia; order Eulipotyphla; family Soricidae; genus Crocidura; species Crocidura indochinensis. Next base: position 19,483 of record PVKC010015879.1, read on the forward strand.
TCCTCAACAGAATACTAGCAAATGGAACTGAACAACTTATCAAAATGGTCAAACACCATGATCAAGTGGGAATTATCTTTGTGATACAAAGATGGTTTATGCAAGTAAATCAACATAATAGACTATATATAAAAAAGAAAAAATCATATGATCATTAATAGATGTAGTGATAGCATTTAGTTAGATCTAACATTCATTCATGATAAAAATGTTAAAAATATGGGAATTAAAGTCTTCCCCTTACAATCAGGCAGATGACAAGATTTTTTTTCCATTCTTACTGCTTCTTGCTTCTTTCAATATAGCACTGAAAGTACTTACTGTAGAAAATATGCAAGTAAAAAATATTAAAGCATCCAGTAGAGAAGGAGGAAGTAAAGGTTTCACTGTTGGAGAATGACATAATACTAGTTATAGAAAACCTTAGACTCTACAAAAAGTTTTTGTAGAAACAGTAAATGTGTATAGTAAAGTGGCAATCTACAATATTTATATACAACAGCCCAGGGTTTTCCTTTATAGAAATAATGTAAGAGAAGAGAGATAGATTTAGAAAAATCAGTCCCATTTACAATAGTGTCTCTGAAAATCAAGTACCTCAGAACCAGTAGAATTTAAAAGGTGAAAGACCTATCCAAATCAAACCACAAAACACTACTTCAGAAAATAAAAGAAGACACAAGAAAATAAAATCTACTCCCTGCTCATGGATTGAAGGATAAATATAATCAAAATATCAATAAAGCATTGTACAGATTCAACTCAGTACCTATAAGGATACCTATAACTGTTCTTTTTTAAAAAGAAATAGACCAACACCAATTAAATTCATGTATACTTATATACACTCCTTTCTAAATATCTGGCATGATAAATAGAGGAATAAAATTAGATGAAGGCATGTGATCAGACAGCGACCCTCCAATCCTGAGCTCTAGATCCCAGACATAGAACTGACACAGCTCCCTACAACAGCACCAGGAACCAAACTCCTCTGGAAAAATTCCTAATACTTCTCTAGTACCAACTTGTGCCAGTTTTGATATGACATCCTGACAATGAGGAAATGGCAATAACTTGATCTAAAAACAGGTTGTCCTATCTCATTACCTAATGGTAAGATGAAATCGAAGACACATCATCCTTCAATTTGTGCAAAGATCAAGATCACTAACTACCGAAGACTAACTTTGACAACCATGACTGGATAGAACTTATCCTGCAACCAATAAGAAATATCCTAGTCTAGGTTTTGGTCTAGGATTTGTACAAAAACGAAGATCTCTAATTCCAGAGGTCTGACTTTGACAACTGCAACTAAGCAGAACTTCTGGAAACATAAAGAAAGACTGAATCCTAAACTTCATCCTAGCATCAGTGCAAAAACTGAGACCACCAGTTATAGAAGACTGATTACAACAATAGTGATGGAACAGAACTTCTAGAACTGTAAAGAAAGAGTCTATCCTAGGCTTCATCCTATGACCTAGGCAAATACCAAGATCTCTAGTTACAGAAGTCTAATTTTGTCATCTA
>PVKC010015880.1:0-21171 GCA_004027635.1 Crocidura indochinensis
TGAGGATTGAATCTGGGTCAGCAGCATGTAAGACAAATGCCCTACCCTCTGTGCTATCGCTTTGGCCCCATTTTTAATGCTTTGAGTATTTTTAAATTTAACTATTCAGACCATTCCTAATTAATGTGAGCATAAAAGACCTATTATGTTCCTTTAGATTGTGTTTTATTATAATAAGAGCATTCCAAAAAACTTATTAAACAGATGTTGACATAATTGCCTTATACTTGTGTGAAGGAAAAAATAAAGATCAATGTTTATTTCCCCAAAACCAATCAACCAAGACCCATTCTAGTTTAGGGTGAGGGAGGATCAATAACATTAGAAAGTGAGGCCAGGAACTCCACTGTAGAGTTTTGGATATAATGAGTGCAAAATTGATCTTATTCAACTAATATGTCTTTTCAAGTTCATTTGGCAATCTCTTATACATGGCATTTTTTATTTTTTGTCTTATCCATTTTATATTATACCATAATATATTTGTTATTACTTTGCCATCACAATTTTTTTTAAAAATGTTTTAATTCTTAATAGTACCTTAATTTATTTTGCTAAATTTCGTATCTATTTTCTTTTCCTATAACTTTTATAATTTACTTCTGAGTTCTGGTATAGTATGTTGTTAGAAAAATATGCTACCAACTTGATATTTTCCCTTGCAGTTTAGTTTCTTTATGATTCAAAATAACTTTTTATTAATGAATCTCTATATTAGGGTATATTTGAATGTTCATAGAATATCTGTTGTTTTGCTTAGTTCACAGTTCTCTGTGAACTTATGAAGGTTATAGAATATTTCATCTATTTTATTATAACTTTGAATATTTTTTCTATACTATTTGCTTTTTTTCCTCAAAAATACATTTTCCTTTCTGACTACATATCTAGTGTAATCCTTGAGCACCACTAGGTGTGGCCCAAACTGCTTCTGAGCAATAATAAAATAAAAATATACCCCTTTAAAATGTTTCCAAGAGTAATTGGCTTCTTTTAAAATCACGTGTTAGCTGGCTTGTGAAGAATTAAAGCTCTTGCCTTGCATGACGGGTTTTATCCTTGACACCACATATGTTCCTCCAGAATCATCAGGAATGGTCCTTGAACACAAAGCCAGGAGTCATCCTCAAGCATAGAACAAGGAGTGAGCTGTTTCAATCTTTTGCCCTTGTCTTTGTTCCTTTCCTCAAGTCTGCTCTCAAAGTTCTCAAGTCTTCCAAATCTAGGTTTCATTCCTTTATCTGTAACACCGGCCCTTACTTCTTTTTCTCATTAGATATCATACACATGCTGTTTTAGCTCTTGGTTTCTGTGCCCCATCCAACACTGTTCATAGCTTACTCCTGACTCTGCTCAGAGATCACTTTTAGCAGTGTTCAGCAAACCATATGCAATTCCAGGGTTTGTATCTTTGAACATTTTTTCCTAACCTGATTGACCAAAGCAAGTGTCTAAACCATTATTTTATCTCTCTGACCAGATATTTTTTTTTCTTTAACTGTTTTAGGCACTTCAGAGGTTTTCAAAAGTTTTGTCTACCTGGTGGTCCATGTGTTTCTTTCCATTAGTTTTTTTCCTTTGCTTTTTTTTATTTCGTGATGATTTTTAGGGGTGGAATGAGCATGGCCATTGTTTCAGAATATTCTGTCATCAAACTTTCTCCTCTGTCCTGCCATCTATCACTTAGCAGTAATAAACCACTAGTTTCCCTTTCTCCTCAAGCAAGGAAAGATATCTCACAGTGAATTTCTGTACATATGGGTTTCTGTTAGATGATTTTTGTTTTTTGGGGGCCACACCCAGTGACGCTCAGGAGTTACTCCTGGCTATTCGCTCAGAAGTCGCTCCTGGCAGGCACGGGGGACCATATGGGAACCGGGGGATCGAACCGTGGTCCGTCCTAGGCTAGCGCAGGCAAGGCACCTTACCTCCTGCGCCACCTCCCGGCTCCCTGTTAGATGATTTTTAATGTTTTCTCTATTTATGTTGGTCAATTCAGCAAAGTTGATAGGTCATTATCCTCACTTGCTTTTTTGGAAGAAAGGGAAGTGAGAGAAAGAAAAGGGAGATTCTATGAATGTATATGTTGAACTCTTCCAGAATTTTCTTCGACTCTAATTTATCTTCTAAATAAAAATTTGTTCAGTTGTTTTTCACTTGTTTTACCTGTTTCCTAGAAATTCTAGTAATTTGTTTGCTTTTAACATTCTTCCTTTATTTTATCCAATCTTATAATAATTATCAATTTTATGCCAATTGTGGGTTTAATTAATACTGCCTCATATTTTCATTGAAACTAGTGGTATTTTTGTACTTCCAATGGTTTTTACTATCTTCAATTGATGTTAGAGTGGCAAACACATTATTATTATTACCATTATATCTTCAAGAAAAAGTAAACTTAATGGGATTAGACATTAAAATAGTTCAATACTCACTAGATATTTATCAGTTTCCAGTTGCTTGAATAGGGAAATATATAATCTTGAGAAAATTAGGTTATGGCCCTTGGATAAAATAACAAATACATTTGAATAATACATGATTTTATTGTCTTACTACATCAGAAGTTTGACCAAAATATTGATTGACAAAACTTTTTAGTGGTAGGGATGCATCCTATTGAAATAAATCCCTCTTTTAGGGATGGCTATTATTTTTTTAGGTATTGTAAAAAAAAACTTTCCCTAGATAAAACACAGGACAAACACTTGAGCCTTAGTTCTTCACTAACATTTCTTTCCTGCAAAGAGCCAGGCCTCAGGAGAATCTCTTTGCAGATAGTTGAAATTAAGAATGATGTTAGATATAGGCACTACATACCTAAAACATTAATATTAAATCTTAATTACAAAATTTAAGAGTGAATTTAAGTGGAAGGATACTTGGAAGGCACAATCTTAGATTTAATAATATTCCCTTGCACCTTTGTTTGGTTTGGGGCCTCACCTGATATGCTCAGGGCTTTATCCTGGCAGGGGTTCAGGGAACAATATACTAGAGTTTGGCCACATCCTGGGGATTGAACCTGATTTGGCCACATGCAACACAAGCACCTACCAGCTGTACTTAATATCTCTTTAAACTAATAAATGAGATGGTGAAAGCTGTGATTAATAAAACCTTATTTTGCAATTAAACTGAAGCCTTCCACTTTGTATCACTGAGAATTGGTGTGTCCTATCTGTACCAACTATCATACTGGGTAGTAGAGTAATGCAGGTCTGAGGAAATACCTTTCAGGAAAAATATAATCTGGTGAAGTCAAGAAACTTAATTTAAAAATCTGACTCATTAAGACTTTAGTGGCAGAATTCTATTTACTATAGAATAGAATTAGTTTGCTATGATTTCACATCACTAATATTTTTCACATCATAGTGATGAACATGGGATACTTTCAATTCTAGCATGGACACTGCATTCCAGGTAATGAAACTTAGCAAAGTTTCGGACAGCAAACTCTGTGTGACCTCTATTCTGTACATGCTACATTCTTAAATCAGATTTTCAACAATATTCTTCAATAGCTGGTCCCTTTTCTAGCCCATTCTCCTCTCCATGTTCTCTCCTAATTATACTGTCACAGCCTTCTCTGAATAGGTTTGTCACTGTGCTTGTTTTAATGTTAGTCCTGCCAAAACCATGAGAATCACAGCCTATTTAAAGACATGAGTAATAGTCACAACTTTATTTACATACCCTTTGTTATCCAAGGATTATCTTTTTTTTCGTATTCGCTACTAAAAATTCATAAGAATTAAATGACATGCATTTAACATGGCAACTGGTGTATAATGAGCCCACAATGAATGCTAAGGTTTCTTTCATTCCAAGTAAAAAATACAATCATGCTTAGGGAGTTTCACCTAATTGCAGTCATTGTCTTTTCTCTTTTTTCCTTTATTTAAACATCTTGATTACATATACGGTTGTGATTAGGTTTCAGTCATGTAAGGAACACCCCCTTCACCAGTGCAACATTCCTACCACCAATGTCCCAAATCTGCCTTCCTCCCAACCCACCCCCACCTGTACTCTAGACAGGCTTTCCAGTTCTCTCCTTCATTCACATGATGAGGGTACTTCTCTGTGTAGCTATTTCTATATCTGCACTCACCACTCTTTGTGATGAGCTTCATGAAGGGAGCTGAAATTTCCAGCCCTCCTCTCATTGTCTCTGAGGATTGGTGCAAAAATAACTTTTATTTTTCTCAAAACTCACAGATGAGTGAGACTATTCTGCGTCTCTCTCTCCCTCTGACTTATTTAACACAACATGGTAGATTCCATGTACATTCAAGTATAGGAAAATTTTATCAAAGTGTCTGTTCATTTCTTCTCCCCATTTTTTGATGGGATTAGACGTTTGTTTCTTGTAAAGTTCTCTAAGTGCCCTGTATATTTTGGATATTAGCCCCTTATCTGATGGGTGTTGGGTGAATAGTCTCTCCCACTTGGTGGATGACTCTTGTATTCTGGGCACTATTTCTTTTGAGCTGCAGAAGTTTCTCAGTTTAATGTGTTCCCATCTGTTGATCTCTGCTTCCACTTGTTTGGAAAGTGTAGTTTCCTCCTTGAAAATGCCTTTCATCTCAATGTCATGGAGCGTTTTACCGACGTGTTGTTCTATATACCTCATGGTATCTGGTCTGATAAAGAGGTCTTTAATCCATATGGATTTTACCTTCGTACATGATGCAAGTGGCTAATCAGTTCTGCCAGCACCACTTGTTGAAGAGGTTTTCCATGCTCCACTTAGGATTTCTTGCTCCTTTGTCAAAAATTAGGTACTTGTATGTCTGGGGGACAATGTCTGATAATTCAAGCCTATTCCACTGACCGGAGGGTCTGTCTTTATTCCAATACCATGCTGTTTTGATAACTATTGCTTTGTAGTAGAGTTTAAAGTTGGGGAAAGTAATGCCTCACATTTTCCTTTTCCCTAGGAGTGCTTTAGCTATTCTAGGGTGTTTATTGTTCCAGGTGAACTTCATAAATGTTTGATCCACTTCTTTGAAGAATGTCATGGGTATCTTTATAGGGATCGCATTAAGGCTGTATGATGCTTTGGTGAGTATTACCATTTTAGTGATGTTAATTCTACCAATCCATGAGCAGGGTTTCCATTTCCGTGTGTCCTCTCTTATTTTTTGGAGCAGGGCTTTGTAGTTTTCTTTGTATAGGTCCTTCACGTCTTTGGTCAAGTTGACTCCAAGATATTTGATTTTGTGTGGTGCTATTGTGAATGGAATTGCCTTCTTGACTCCATTCTCTTCCCTATCATTATTGGTGTATAAAAAGGCCAGTGATTTCTGTGTGTTAATTTTGTAGCCTGCCACCTTGTTATATGAGTCTTTTGTTTCTAGAAGCTATTTGGTAGAGTCTTTAGGGTATTATAGAGTATCATGTTGTCTGCAAACAATGAGAGCTTGACTTCTTACTTTCCTGTCTGGATTCCCTTGATATCCTTTTCTTGCCTGATCGCTATAGCAAGAACTTCCAGTACTATGTTGAAGAGGAGTTGTGAGAGCGGACAGCCTTGTCTTGTACCAGAATTTAGAGGGAAGGCTTTTAGTTTTATTCCATTAAGGATAACATTTGCCATTGGCTTGTTGAAGGATGGCTTCAACTAGATTGAGAAAGGTTCCTTCCATTCCCATCTTGCTGAGAGTTCTGATTAAGAATGGGTGTTGAACCTTATCAAATGTTTTCTCTGCGTCTATTGATATGATCATGTGATTTTTTTCTTCTTGTTGATATTGTGTATGATGCTGATAGATTTACAGATGTTAAGCCATCCTTGCATTCCTGGAATGAAACCTACTTGATCGCAGTGTATGATCTTCTTGATGACACATTGGATCCTATTTGCCAGGATTTTGTTTAAGATCTTTGCATCAGCATTCATCAGGGATATTGGTCTGTAATTTTCTTTCTTGACAAAATCTCTGTCCGGTTTTGGTATCAAGGTGATGTTGGCTTCATAAAAGCTATTTGGGAGAGACCCTCCCCTCTGGGTCAGATCCCTTAAGTACCTTTTCCAGACCCCTCCCAGGAAATGGGCAGGGTCTGCAGGTAAAGTTATAGGTCCTTTCCGGTTCCCAAGAACCCGCCCATAAATGGGCGGATCCCAGGTACTCCGGGGTGGAGCTACATCTTAATTTATACCTTTATACCTACACATAATTTATACCTTTTTTCTTTATGTAAAAAAAAAGCGAGGAGATGTAGACCCAGAGGGGAGGGTCTCTTGATCTTTTGTCTTTGGTCCAGAGCCTTGGCTGAGACAAGTTAAGATGCAGGGCTAGCTGCTTAAAAGGTTATGATGTATGCCACACATGTAGTGGCTAGGATGAATAAAGCTGTTACTTCCTGAAGCCTGCATGTGAGTGAGATTTCTGCCAGTCTCTCTCATGAATATCCAGACCTGAGGGTTAATTGGGGTTGTGGAGCCACATGGTCAAGAGCCTAAAGACAGAGGCCTCCATTCACCGTCCCAGCCAATTATAAGGCCAAAATATTTATTACAAATGGTGCTCGAACTCTGACTTGAATCCTGGACCCAAAGAAAACAGCAATGGTGAGATTTCTGCTTTTCAGTTTGATTTTGGCTTTTTTCAAATGGACTGAGTCCAAGACTCTGGGCCACATGAAGCCATGTAAAAAGATGGCCGTGACCCCTTCCAGGGGCACACGGACCATTAAAACAGAAGAGGGGAAAACTTGGATTGCCCCCATTTATGGCCCAGAACTGAAACTGTTTTGCCAAAAATCCTTTTCTAAAGAACCTCGGCCTTGTCAGAAACTGATGGAAGGTCTTAATTGGAAGAGTTTTAGAAGAAAAAAGCTTATACAAGTGGGCTCATTTAATAAGAATAATCTTTGGCTTGAATTTGGACTTCAACTTTGGGAATCTCGGACTGGACTTTTAGTTTAAACCACTCTGAATTCTGGACATCTAGAAGCGCCCTGTGAAGCTGTGGAAAAAAGCTGCAGGCTGTTGTAGAGGGACCTGCCTCCTAAAAGCCACCTGCAGGGGAGAAAAGGCAGCTGTTATCAGTCAACAGTGCTTGTCCTGCAGTAAAGAAGCGGCAAAAAGGCTCCTAATCAGCCCAGAAGCGACAACACGTGCGGCTTTGCTGGGCTCTGATCTGAAAAACACTGTTCCGAGCCTGCAATCTGACCTCCATAGAAAAAAGGTGAAACATCGTGAGCAGACCGTCTGCAGGGCCTGGGACTGTGGAACTTGAAGTCAGGTGGTGAGATCAGTGTGGGACGAACCCAGTGTCTGGACATTTGGTGATAGGTGAAGGGATATCATAATTAGTGTTGGTAATGGGAAAAAATTAGGGAGTATAACAGCTTAGCCCAACTAAAATATCTGAATTCTAACCACCTGCTTCTAATTTTGTCTTGATTAAGTCATCTTATAATTTGAAAGTGCTGTATTGTTTTCCATAGTCAATCTCAATTGCAAAATGTTTTACTGTGTGTATTTTAATGTACTTAGCCTGATCTTTAAAATGTATGTTACGCACTTATGCTGTAGTACTTGTGTGTAGAGAAAGAAAAGAGATTGAAGAGAAAAAGAAACAGAAAGTTAAGAAAAAGAAAGGAGTTAGAAAGGGAAGGTTAATAGGGACAGAAAGTTCCCCCAAAATATTTTAAAGGTATAGGAACATGGAAGTTCCAGAATGGTGCTTGGTAAAAAAGTATTAAGAAAATTTTCAGCTACAGGTTAATGGTATATTTTGCAAAGATGTTATGTTGTTGAAAAGGGCTGGTATATTAATTTTCACTTTATTTACATTGTTGCTATGAAAGTATGACACATAATTTATACCTTTTGTCTTTATGTAAAAAAAAGGGAGGAGATGTAGCTCCACCCCGGAGTACCTGGGATCCGCCCATTTATGGGCGGGTTCTTGGGAACCGGAAAGGACCTATACTTTTATCTGCAGACCCTGCCCATTTCCTGGGAGGGGTCTGGGAAAGGTACTTAAGGGATCTGACCCAGAAGGGAGGAGCTCTTTTGTCTTTGGTCCAGAGCCTTGGCTGAGAAAAGTTAAGATGCAGGGCTAGCTGCTTAAAAGGTTATGATGTATGCCACACATGTAGTGGCTAGGATGAATAAAGCTGTTACTTCCTGAAGCCTGCATGTGAGTGAGATTTCTGCTGGTCTCTCTCATGAATCTCCAGACCTGAGGGTTAATGAGGGTTGTGGAGCCACATGATTCAGAGCCTAAAGACAGAGGCCTCCATCCACCTTCCAAGCCAAAAAATAAGGCCTAAATATTTACTACATGGTGTTTGTGATTTCTGTCATTATATTTTCTTGGTTCTTAGTAGTGTTCTCTTCAACTCGGTCCATTGTTTCTTTGAGTTCTTTCAGCATCTTTCATGTTGCTTTTCTAAAGTCCTTGTCTGAGAGATTGATTAGTTTGTTGGTCATTATCTGGTCATCAGAATTGTCATCTTTGTTCTCTATGTCTGATGCTGGCCTGCCTTGTTTCCCCATTGCCACACTTGTATTGTGTGTTTTTCTACGTGTTGCGGTGGTATTCATTGGCTAAATGATGTATGCAGCCACACTCCTCTGGTTCTGCCCTTTCTGGGTGTGTCGATTTGCGTACAAGGAAGTGGAGTCCTCCGTGGATGAGGCTTCACACAGGATCAAATCTTAGGCCCAAGCACACAGGAGAGAAGACAGTCCAGAGAGAAATGCTTGACTTCAGTGATCCAGCACAGTCCTTCGTGTTATTTGTTCTTATTGTTGTGATAGTGTTCTTTCCTTAGAAGGAGCTCTTGGCTGTGGAGCAGAGCGGAGTGGCTGTGCTCTTCTGGAGCCACTTTTTGGCCCACTGCCAAGAGGTTCAGGTGACAGAACAGGAGAGAGACACACACAGGCAGTACTCACAGTTTTTCTCAGTCAGATAACACTTCTTTACATCTCCAGGAAAAGCTGGTTGTTCGCAGAAGAGCAATACACAGAATGAAATCGGGCTGAAAATGCAGCACAGCACTGAGGACAGGCAGAAAGGGGTGGTGGCATCTGCGTTCTAATTATAATTAGATTTCCTCTGAAGCAAGCAGGCTCACCAGCAGGAACGCTCATAAAATCGGGTCTCAGGCAGCTGGAAACCGCATGACCCAAGATGGCCTCTGCGCCCCTCTGACTCCCAGCAGAAAGCAGCAGGAACCAATGTGCATATGTCCCAACCTGCCTCTGAAACAGGCAGCCTCACCTGCAGGAATGCTGATGAAATCCAGTCTCAGGCAGCGGCAGGAACACTGATGAGATCTGGTCTCAGGCAGCTGGAAACCACATGACCCAAGTTGGCCTCTGTGCCCCTCTGACTCCAAGGATTATCTTGATATGTTTCTTTAATATCATTGTGTCTTGATCTTTGCTTAATTGGTGTATATTTTTTATTGTTTTGCCATTGTTTATTCCATCCATATTCCATATTCTATTCATCCATCCACTTAGTCATTTCCTCGTTCATTTAATCATTCTTGGTCATTTATTTTATATATATTTTAATCACTCCTACTCCTTTTAATCACTCCATGAATATACATGGAATGCCAGGCCTTAAACCTGTTTGGTTCCCCATGGCCAAGTGCCTGGCTAGGGCTCCTGCCCCTAACTGGTGAAAATTTTCAGGGTCAATATGTGCTAAAAGCACACATGAGTTAAAAAGACATGTGAACAACAGAGAAGCTTCTATTGTTGTTTTTTACTTCTGAAAATTTTAGAAAGATAAATCATATATCAAAACCAAATTTAAGGTAAATCCAAGTGAATTTCCAAGTAATTGAAATCTTCCAAGACAGTAAGAAAGTATTGATACCAAAATGATTTTCATGAAACATGATTGCTTTTTCTCTAAATATATGAACATTACTTTTTAACGCTAATGTTAACTTTAAATATAAATTTCCTTAATAGAGTGATACTTCTTGTGATATTGAGGATTTCTGTCTTATGAAATAACAACTGCTATCATCCTGTTTTCCGGGAGCTTCTGCAGCTGTGTCCAGTTGGTGGTCCACATTCCCTACTCCTTCTTCAGTGAATGGAAACTTAGGTCAATATTGATGTAAAACTTCACTAACTTTCTTCTCTTTCAGCTTTGGTTCGCCTTTGTTAATGGATTTTCTGGGCAGATTTTATTTGAACGATGGTGCATCGGCTTGTACAATGTGGTAAGCATTCTCCATCTCCATCTGATAGCATGCGGGACTTCAGTGACATTCCTTTACTGTTTATGTCTGGGAAGTGTATCTAAGTCAATCATCTGTATACATAGCACGCAGCACAGATACATCTTTGGGGCTTTTGTTGCTGCGACACGTCCTGCAGAAGTCCAAACTCCCCACACATGGTTTCAATCATAGCAGATCATTCTTGAATAACCCCATGAAATTATTAACTCATATATCTTGATAATAGATCCTTGTTACCTCCTTACTAAATGCCTGGGCATCATTTTTATGTTTTCACTCAAGTAAAATTTTCTGAACTAGCTCTAAACTTGTTCCATTTGATAATATTATTTTGGAATTCTAGAATGTAGTTTCAAACATCCAGTCTATAATCAAACATACATTTTTTTTGTCCTTCAAAAGCATATCTGTCCTTTTAGAAATGTTTGCTTCCCTAGCTGGTAATAAAATAATGAATCCTGGCTGCCAGCTCCTGTGGTAAATGGTAATCAGTTTATTTGGTACTTTCCTTGTTTTAGAGTTCTTTTCTTCATTACTTGATTAATGAATTAAAAAAACAGAAGTAAATTTAAATATCAACATAATGACTAAGTAGTGAATCAGCTATTTGTTTTGCTGACAGTGAAAATTCCAGCACTTGTAGCTTGCTGCTTTAGACACAGGTTGAATTTTTGTTTGTTTTGTTTTTGGGCCACACCTGGTGACACTCAGGGGTTACTCCTGACTATGTGCTCAGAAATTGCTCCTGGCTTGGGGGACTATATGGGATGCCAGGGATTAAATCGCTGTCCGTCCTAGGCTAGTGAGCGCAAGACAAATGCCTTACCACTGCATCGCCACTCCAGCTCCTGGTTGAATATTTATTGAGCAACATTTGCATGATGCTTTTGAAGCTTAATTGACATTATTTGTCCTATATAATATTTTACTCTGATCAGTTGTCATAAATAGGAATAGATGGAAGTTATCAAATACGATAATATTGATTGAGTTGTTATTAATATCATAGCCTACATATGCATTGAAGGCTCAGTGTTCAAGTTATGCATGCACTTAAGCACTGCCCAAACCCTTATTAATTTTTATTAATTTTTTGAAAAGCTACTGTATTAGGCACTAGATATAAATGCAGAATAAAACAGGTTGTTCGTTGGGCTAGAGAGATGGTACAGATCAGCCTTGCACTTAGCCAACCTGGATTCAATCCCCAGAATCTAGGGGTGTGCAGAGCCAGGAGTAAACCCTGAGCAACAACGGTGTGCCCCCAAAAGAACACACACAAAACAAAAACAAAATAGCCTTAATAGACTTCTTGCACACTGTGGCCTGCGTATCTAATAGGTTTGGAGGGTCATATGTGCAGACCACTACAATAAGGCACTGCCTTGCATGTTCCCACACATCCGATATCATCCTCCGAGGCTTGCTGGACATGATCCATGAGCACGAGCCAGGAATAAGTCCTGAGCACAATCATGCGTGCCCCCCAAACAAACGAAAGTATAAAGAAGTGAAATGTTTAAATGTCTCAAACTAATGAGAGATTGTTATATAATTAGATTCTTCATTTTATCCATAGTCAAAATTTGATATCATTTTATTTTCTGTATAGAAATAGACAAAAGTGGACAATCATTTGAAATATACCATCATCAGATGGATTTCAGCTGAAAAAGAATGTTTAGTCAAGAAATGTTTCTTTTTAACTGTTTCAGAAAATTTTGACCTATTTAATTTGATCAATTCAGCATAATTTGGAAAAACTGGAAGGGATCTTTATATATAAGCATAAATATAAAATTCTAAATAAAATATCAGCACTTTATTTCAATAAAGTGTACAAAGAGGAAAATGATCTTTTCTACATATTAGTAATATTAAAGAAAAACATGGTTGCATCCATAGATGTTGCAAACTATTTGAGGCAATTCAACTGCCAATCCCAAATTTAAAAATGTTAAGTAAAATAGAAAATAAAGAAGCCAATTAGCTTTAATGCAAACCACTTCTATAAAATCAGTAGCATACTGCCATAAATGGTAAAATTCTAAAACTATTTCTTTTTAAATAAGAAATTAGTCAGGGATCTCTGCCATCACTATATAATTCAGTTGTTTTAAAATAGTCAGCAACTGCCAAGAAAATTAAATAACTGTTACAAGTACTAGGGGAAAAGATAAACTATTCCCATGCTTATACAAATGTACTAGCAAAAAATCTCTGGATGTGCTATTATAGATCTAGAAAATACAGATGATAGCAATAAAGAAAAACTAAAATTTCAATACAATACAGTATCAGATCTATATAAATACACACATAAATATTTTTAAACCTAACAATAAAGTTTTTTTACGCTAACAATGAACACTTACTAAAGTAAAGGGACTAACTCTTTATAAAATTTCAATTAAGATTGCACATTACACAGAAACAATTTTCAAGGACCTATATATTTTGGGGAAGCACACATAGTGACACACAGGGGTTACCCCCGGCTATGCACTCAGAAATCGCTCTTGTCTTGGAGGACTATATGGGATGCCTGGGGATAGAACCTCGAGCAAGGCAGACACCCTACTGCTTGCATCACTGCTCTGGTCCCTAGTACTTATATTTTTTCAAAAAATCTTATTGAGCATTTAGAACGAGTTTTAAACATCATTAAAGGCATAAAATTTTCTTAGATGATAAAGTAAAATATCCCAAAAGGATTGACTCCTCTAAAATTACTATGCTTATGCTACTCCAAATATAATCCGAACCGTTTGTGTCTAGAATAATTAATAAAGTATAAATCCTAAGAGTAGACTTCTAATTGCTTAACATCAGAATATAATAGCAAATTTCTACTACAATGAATTAACAAATAAGCCAGACTCTATAACTATATCCCTATTATAGTCTAGTTTGATAATATTTGAGAATTGAATCAGTGTCAAGGGTAGTATTTCACTTTATTGGAAAATTTTAAATTAAATGCATTCTTACAATTCTTTAGTTATAAAAATGCCTTCTCTGTTAAATTATATATAAAAAGTTCCAGATATTATAAAACTTAAATGTAAAAGTAAAATTAAGTTCCCTAAAAATGTTCATAACCACCGTTGATACTCAGAAGCTATTTGTGACCATATGCTTTTAAAAAGAAAACCAATAGACAAATTGCATTTTGACCAAGTTTCATGATATAATATTAAACAAATGAAGTTAGTATCTATTATAGTCATAAAACTTTATATGAGGGATAAATAAATACAATGATGAAAAATGGACTAGACTAGATATTTTATAGAATTTCACAATTTGGATCCAGTACAAAATATGTTCAAATCATTGGTAATTTGTAAAAGTAGAATTTTTATGAATTAATATACTTAATTTTTAAATCTAGAGAATATTAGCTATCACTTAATACCTATTCTGATAGAAAAGCACAAAAAGAGTCATTTTACCAATAAGAAAGAGATAATTGATTGATACCTTTCTTTTAGAAAGCAACCAAACAACATCTATTGAAATTAAGATACATATATCTTCACTCCTACTTCTGGGAATTTTTCCTATAATATAAAAAAGGGAGAATATTGTTTTACTTACTCTTGGTGGGAACAAAAAATTAAAGCCAAAATGAATGTTCTATTGATGAATGACTGAAAAGATGAGGTATATCTATGGTGTGAATTATTATGTGAACATGAAAAAGTTGCATCAGAGACATGAGAGTGTCCCTGCCTAGAGGCATTGTCTATAGCAGCAACCCACCTGCATGCTCATCTGCACAGTGTCAATACCAAGAAAAACTTGAAGACTTCCTATAATGATTTCTCTCAAGAGAAAACTAATATGAAGAAAAACATAGTTAATGTCTTATTTTTTACAAAACCAGTCATTGCCATAGTCTACATGTATGCATGTAGTATGCCGTACCTAAACAAAGTGGAAAATCTGGTAGGACTACTACCTTATTAACTGAATAAGGTTAGGTTAATAAAGACTAGGGAAGATTTGAAGTAGGTAGAAGGAGAAGATTAAGCAAATAATAAGAAAAGAATCATAGATGACAGTAGAAGCAGGGGATGCAAAAGCACATTCGAGCAAAACAGTGATCAAGTTTCTGTGTGCTATGTACAGTTTTCAAGGCGTTTGAGAATTCTATCTTCTAGCCATTATCCAAATAAGGAAATTCAACAGTGTCTCTTGTTTTCTTTAAAATTCATGAGCACAGGGATATTCCCTAGAGTGGAGAACTTGAAAGTTTTATTGGTCTTCTTTTCCCACCTCCCTGATCACTTTAACCCTTCAGACTTGGAAAAGGCTGGCTTCTCCATCCAAACACTCAGACGTCCAGCAATGGGCATACTTTCAGAATTCTCTGAGAAATGCACATCCTGTTTCCACACGCGGAAGAGCTTGCAGGATTGTGGGCTTTTAGGTAGAGTTTTTTTGAGGCTGATGCTGAGGAGTGAAAAGCTGTGACTCTGTGATTTGTTTAGACCTGAGACTGAAAGCAAAAGGATCTTCTCGTGCCCCTAACTAAATTGGCACCCTCTTTTTTCTTTTTATCTCTAAAATGCATATCATGCCACACCCTTATGGAGAACAAGTAGAAGGAAAATCTTGAGAAAATATCTTCTCTTCAGGAATGCATAGAAGTGGTTTGGTCTTCTCCAGCTCAGCCCAAATCATGTGATTAGATAGCTACCATTTAAATGTTCTAATTTACTCATTGTACATAAGTGCTTCAGAATCTTGTGAGGGGTGCTGCCTTCTTGGGGAGTCTTCCTTCTCCTCTGTGCTCCTTTTACCCACAGCCCTTAACATAAGCCTCCAGTGAGATAAGCTTCAATCAGTAAGCCCCCACTTTTTTTATTCTCTTCCTTGATCCTTCACCCAGTGATTAATTTTGCTGAGTTCTGTGGTTTATAGGTGTATCTGCCTTTATCCCATTGCCACCATCTCCATAGTAGGTAGAGTTCCTGGAGTTAAGCAGCCCCCTTTCCTGCTAAGTATCCTCCTTTTCCCCCTCTGTATTTAAATGTTGCTATTCAGGTTCCCATCACAGATTCTGGCCGCTAATGTATTCCCAATAAATGTCTGTTGAATGAATGTACAGATGAAATTACTTCGTACTTCCTGAAACTTGAGATACAACCAGAATGGGGAAGTTGTAAGATGGTGGCTCTGATAGCAAACACAAAAACTTCCCAAGTGAACCACAGTGTGATCTTAAATCACCACACTCCCCTGTTGCTCATTTACCTAAGTGGTTGTTCATTTAACAAGATTTTATGGCTAATCAAATTCTTTAGTATGCTTTTTTTGTATGTCCTGATATTTGTTTTATGCTGATTAAGTAACAATGGAAAATGGTCTTCACTTTATTGTGTTGTTTTGGGAAGGTGTCTGGGTTATTGTGAATCATTGACTGTCAAGTTTGTACTTGAATGAAAATTAAGTCATCGTTCTATAACACTAAAACACTTCTACTCTGTGAGGTGAAAAAGTGGTAATGGTTCATTGTTCTCCACACAGATTTTCACCGCCTTACCACCTTTCACACTGGGAATCTTTGAGAGGTCCTGCACTCAGGAAAGCATGCTCAAGTTTCCACAGCTCTACAAAATTACTCAGAATGCCGAAGGCTTCAACACAAAGGTAAGTGAAATGTTATTAGTATGTTGCCTCACAAAGGCTTGGACTATGATTTTTGTTAACTCACTCTCTAATCTTTAAGACAGTGAAAACTTTAGAAATGACCATCAAAAAACTAAGACCATTCTCCTCTGCCAACAGAGCTAGCCCAATGAATAAGAAATGCTGAATCATAGAAACAGTTGCCACCTGATGCATAATACTGCCTGCCATCCAAGTCTCACCTTCTTTCATCTTTCCACCCATGCCTGGGATGTCTCTGTGGGCAGCAGTGCCTATGTACCCAGTTCCTCAGGATCACAGATTCTGATTGCTCTTTCCTAAAGTCCTGCATTGTCATTGTGGTGTCCTAAGAGTTTAACTAATAGATTTCTCTTGCCATCTTACTTGAAAAGAAAATGTTTCTTTAGCTAGGAAGTAAAATTGGTCATACCTAAGCACAGTATTTGTTTATTCTTTTGTTTTGTTGTTTTTTTTCAATTTGAAGATGCAGAAAAGAGAAAGCATCTATGCAAAACCTGCAGTGGGTCATTGTAAGATGATCCAAGCAGAGCAGTCTGGATTAAGTGTCTTAGACACTCTATCACCATGTGTGGCAAAGGGAATCTAGCCCAGCTGCCATTTCCACCTAAAAATTGTCAAGCTTCAGAGCCAGCTCACAAAGAAAAAGCATGCACCTGGCTCACTGTCTTGGCAGAGGGTAGCAAAGACATGAACACACTGGCATTATCATATTTATGCAAGTGGGAAATACCATATTTACTTATGATTTGGGACAGGAGCAGATTAAGATATTTAAACAGGTTTCTTGCTCAGGTCCATTACAATACCAGATCCAGTTATGTGGAAGGTTTCATTTGAGCTAGCCCAGGGATGGCTAACAAGTTCGACACAAAGAGCCAAAATTTTAAACTCTGAGACTCAGAGAGCCACAACACGCAGTGACGTGCCAAAACAGACAAACACACACAAGCATATAATTTTAACAATAATCTATTAAACACATATTGCATTTTGCCACTTTGAGTGAGGGTAAAAATCCTGCAGTGATGGTGAGGGTGTGCTGCATCCTCCACACTAAGAACTAACGATAGGCAAGATGTGACACAACATGTGACACACGGGTCCCCGGCACACTGGCCGTGCAGTTGTTTCCGAGGGATGGGAGACGGAATGACGAAGCCTGGGGGCGGGGACTCCGTGCTCAGATCTCTCCTCAGAGGTCCCTTCTGAGAAGCAGCAGAACAAAATTCAAACTTGGCAAAGAGCCACAGCATACAAAATCATGATATGAGGCGAAGAGCCATGTTCATTTTGGCCGGGAGCCACATGTGGCTAGAGAGTCGCGTGTTTGCCATCCCTGAGCTAGCCATTATGGACTGTGACCCTTCAGAGTGGCCTTATTTTGTTGAGCATAAAAGGCATGTTCAAGACCAAAGCAATTATAAAGGATCCTATTAGTTCTGGTAGCTTCTATACAAGGAGAGTTGATGGTCAAGTGAACTTTGGTCTTTGCTTCTGTGATTTCATCCATGGCAGATGAAGCTTGGTTTTCTTCTGTAATTTTACATAAATCAAATCTGTTTCCTACCATTTGAATTCTAAAGGCCATGTAAAGTGGAAAGTAAATTGAGTATCAACTCATTTTCTGAGTGGTGAAGTCAAGGTCACTCTGAGATTTCTCTGTAGACATTAACAAAGAATTTTATATATATTTTGGTACAGGAAAAGATCATTACAGGGAAGGAAGATCCCATTTTCTTACAATATTTCATTTCTTTTTGTTGTCCCACCACTACTAGAGATCAAACTGATAAAAACTCATACATAGGGCCGGGGAGATAGAATGAAGGTAGGGCGTTTGCCTTACATGCAGAAGGACAGTGGTTCGAATCCCAGTATCCCTTACGGTCCCCAGAATCTGCCAGGAGCGTAGAGTCAGGAGCAACCCCTGAGTGATGTCAGGTGTGACCCAAAAACAAAAACAAAAACAAAACTCACAAATAGATTTGCAGATTTTAAAATAAATATGACCTGACTTTACTAGTTTTAGTCATCTTAAATATGGTTGAAATTGAAATTGAAATGTGGTTCAATCATAAGTGCTAAATAGAACTTGTGAATGTGCACAGGATAGGTTCCTCAAAATATATAGTTCCTCAAAATTAAAAAGTGAAATGGGAGGAATTTTCAAAAGTAAATCAAAGTGAGAATACCATGTGAGATTTAAATTTAAAGTGTATGATGCTATTTCAAAACATAACTTCAGGCTCTTACTGCTGTGACATGGTAGCCATTTTCTTAATGAGCATAAAATTTGAGCATTTTTATGATTTTAAAGAAAACGGATTATAATTTATTTTTATATGAAGATAAATTATAAATTGGCATGTGTGTATGTGAATGCATATATATGTAGGCCTTTGTACTCAAGTGACATTATCTGGAGTTAGTCCAATCACTTGTGTTGAAAAGGAGGAAATGATTTTTTAAACTTCAAGAATATATTATGCTACTTCTGAAGCTGAGCAACACAAGGCCAGCTGCCTTTACAATGAGACATTTGTTGAGTTACGCAGAGGTCAAGCATTGTGGGCAGCTCCTGACTCCTTGGTTTGTTTTCCCCTAGGTTTTCTGGGGTCACTGCATCAACGCCTTGGTCCACTCCCTCATCCTCTTCTGGTTTCCCGTGAAAGCACTGGAGCATGGTAACACTCATGATTTCACTCTCAGCAAGCAGTTTTGTAATCCCTCTGGTGCCAGTGGCTCACAATTTTTCCCCATTTCTGCAAAACTAGAGATCACAGGACAAACTTGAAAAGCAAAACACACCTAAAATCTAATGAGAGCTAGTTTCAGGTTTATAATAGCTTGTAGGAGTCACCCATGCTGACTCTAAAATTCATGTTTCTTCCAATTGACTGGAGAGTTTACAAATTAGGAATTCTCGACTTGAATTTTCCTAAGTTTTTGAAACAAGAGTCTTGAAGAAGAGTACTATATACTATACTAAGAGATCAATGCTTCTTGTCTACAAGTTTGAAAATTTCTGTTAATTCCTTGCTTTCCAAGCTTCACATATCTATATGCAAAGTAACTCTGTAAGCGCTTCATTTTTTTTTGTGTGCATTTACTATAAGTGCTTCATCTTACACCTACTTTTCTAAAAGAGTCTCCATTCATTGACATACAGCTTTTCAAACAAACTTAGAAAGGTTTCTTGAGGACTCGTTCTCCTCTTTGGTTTTAGTTTTCTTTATAGCAGGAAGAGGATGTGTATGATGTGGCAGATTCTGTATTTGTTCACACTTTTTAATACAGCCAAAATGTTGCCTCTTAAAGAGACAGGCCAACTAAAAATCTTTTAGTCTCAGAAAATGTTTCCTGAGAATGCTTCCCTTTCATCTGTGGCAAATAGTAATAATCCCCTTGGGAAAAATTACTCCAAATGTTGACTAGACAATGCCCCTTATTGTTCAGAGAACTAATGAATATAAAGTTCCCAAGCCTCTTTCTTTCTGTTTCAATGTGTTTTATGTTTCAAATAGAAACAGATTCATCCTCACTCACTTGCACTCTTTAACCTATTACATTCTGACAGAAAAAATGTGTAAGCACAGCCCATTGAATTTTTCATTTAGGCTTAGCCTTTCATTCTCATGAAACTTCCTTCACTCTTAAAGGGACCCTAACTCTCTAGATCAGAAAAATAAAATGCCCTGGTTCTAGCCCCTACCCCATTCAGGATATTCCAATGAATCATGGCCTTTGAGTTTTCCTATGACTCACTTTCATGCATAATGGATTTAATCTACTTTGACATGATTTTGTAAGAAGTTTTAAATAGATAAGTGTGTGTTTTTTTTTTCTTTTTTTTCTTTTAGTTTCATAGAAGGCAACAGGTTGGTGATAGAACTAGAGGAAGGAGAGGGTTCATCCTAGCATTAGCTCTGAAAGAAGTAAAGTTGCCTGATAGATCAGTATTGAGTGTTTGGCAAGACAGCAGGTATTCCTCTCAGAGAAGAATTTGGGGAGGGATTCAGTGGTGAAGTCAAGAGAGATTGCAAGTTTTACACCAGTTGATTTGATTACTTTTTTGGGGGGGTGATTTTACTTTCATAAATAAAGCTGTATTCTTGCTACTTTTTGAAACACATTTAGAAAGATACATTCTTTTTTTTTTTTTTTGGTGGATGAATACTTGCCTTTATTTTTTTATGGAATACATTTGAAATAAATGACCTTAAACATCATATTAAGGAAACAGACAAAATTGAATAAAAATCTAGGGAAAATATGTCAATCCTCTGTTTTGTGAGAGCATCATAAAGTTAGTTTATAAAAATTTCAAATTAATTTTATATCCAAATAAAATAATACATTGAAAAACAAAGCAGTAAAAATTGAATAAACCAAAACCAAAAACCATTGCAAAACACACAGATTGTTGAATTTTATAGCAGGTAGAGATATTTTTTTAACACCTTGATTACATACATAATAGTGTTTGGGTTTCAGTCATGTATAGAACACCACCCATCACCAGTGCAATGTTCCCATCACCATTGTCCCAAATCTCCCTCCTCCCCAACCACCCACCGCCTGTACTCTAGACAGGCTCTCCATTTCCCTCATAGGTTCTCATTTTTAGGACAGTTCAAAATGCAGTTATTTCTCTAACTAAGCTCACCACTTTTTGTGAATGTCTTTCATTCTCTTTAAAACCCATAGATGAGTGATACCATTCTGCGTTTTTCTCTCTCTCTCTCTCTGACTTATTTCACTGAGCATGATAGATTCCATGTACATCCATGTGTAGAAAAATTTCATGACTTCATCTCTCCTGACCGCTGCATAATATTCCATTGTGTATATGTACCACAGTTTCTTTAGCCATTCGTCTGTTGAAGGGCATCTTGGTTGTTTCCAGAGTCTTGCTATGGTGAATTGTGCTGCAATGAATATAAGTGTAAGGAAGGGGATTTTGTATTGTATTTTTGTGTTCCTTGGGTATATTCCTAGGAGTGGTATAGCTGGATCATATGGGAGCTCGATTTCTAATTTCTGGAGAAATCTCCATATTCCTTTCCATAAAGGTTGAACTAGACGGCATTCCCACCAGCAGTGGATAAGAGTTCCTTTCTCTCCACATCCCTGCCAACACTGTTTGTTCTCATTCTTTGTGATGTGTGCCATTCTCTGTGGTGTGAGGTGGTACCTCATAGTTGTTTTGATTTGCATCTCCCTGATGACTAGTGATGTGGAGCATTTTTTCATGTGTCT
>PVKC010015881.1:0-21160 GCA_004027635.1 Crocidura indochinensis
AGCTCACTGAGAGCTCGCAGTATGAAAATGTGGGTTTCATGAGCTATTTCTGCATTGACTTTTTCCCAAACTGACTTCTTTTTGTCTAGAGCGAGGCAGTTCTGAGCTAGAGATGATCAGGCTCATGATTTCTGCATTTCCTGTAAACACCGTCTTCTCTTCATATCTTATCCACCCAGTCTACACCTGCTATTTCTTTCCTCTCTGCCGCTCATAACAGCTCTGCAAGTGTGAGAGGCATTTTAACACACTAGTGAGTGATTTTAAAAAAAGATAAATTCCAAGGATGGGAATAAGAATGAGGAAGGCAAAGAGGTAGCAAAGAGAGAGGGTGAAAATAATCACAAGGATTAGCCTCTCTCACGAAAAGCAGATGTGTAATATTTTGAAAAAACAGAATTTCTATGTTGAATTCAACTCTAAAACAGATGTGTCTTTCCAGGACATCACATTTTGCAAGAGAAATGGTGAACCAAAGGACATAAGAGGCCCATTAGATGCCAAATACCAGGAAATTAATCAATAGTGAATAAACATTACTATCTATTTTTACTGAGTAAATAGTATTTATAGAGTCATGGTTTTGCACCATGTTCTCCAGTTTTTGAAGAAGGATGTTAAAACGTGCTGGTATTTGCTAATAGTAGACTGTAGTTTAAGAAGAGAGATACATTCTCATGTCACTTAACAAGGGGATATATTTTCTCATCAAACTTACATATTACATATTACTTTGTGATAAATTAATACACGTGGTCACACGATGGTGGGTGCAAGGAAAAGAGAAAAACTAAAGAGTATAAGAATAGCCAACAACTCAAATCACATTTTTTATATTTTATTTTTCTAATCTGATCCAATCTTCCCATTCATCAGCAAAACTATGAATCATAAGCCTAAACTTCTTAGGGTAAAGGTCTCTGGTAATATCTCAATCTGAGCTAGAAGAGATGGAAGCAACAATGTTTGAAACACAGGTGAATATTATTACAAGGCAGTCAATTCTGGACAGCAGTGATCGGTATGGTTGTATATACTTACCTCTAAGGAGTATATATTTAACAGTTTCACAAGAATCTTTAGATAATATATTACCTTATAAAATAGCATGTGGGAAAGACCATAGAAGATAGATTCTTCTGGGTCAGGAATACTTTAGAATATTCAAGATACGGCATCTCTAAATGTTTGCTGATGTTTCAGAATAAGCTTGTCTATTCTCCAAGTCATCTAACTTTAAAACCACAGACAATTTAGATCCTTTGGCAGATGTGAGAGTGAGTGAACACATAAATTAACATAGTGTCTAAAAACCTCAAGAGGTGTTAGAACACTTTCAATTTTGATACAATAAAAAAATGAACTATAGCAGGTGGCAAGATTGCTCAAGTGGTAGAGCACTTGATGCCTAATAGATGCTAGGGCCTAAAATTGATCCCTGGCACTGTATGGTTCTCTGGAGGTGAGAGTACCTCCAAGCAGGGTGGTTTGAATTCTGAAAGCTCTCCTAGAATCCTGGGCACCATGAGATGTGTGTACCTTAAAAACTTCTAAATGTATTTATCTTACAATTCAGTAAACACACATGCGTGACTATCTTTACTATCAGCACATATGTTTATTTCTATTATATTTTATATATAATTGTATTTTGATTCTTAATTGCTTTAATTAGCAGTGAATTTCCTAGTGCATTAAATTTTCTTGGTTACTTAAAATTTTTTTCCTAAGTTACTCACAATACACTGATTTGCATAAAGATATCTTTATATCTATATCTCTATATATATTTAAGATTTGATGGGAACAAGATAAATAGTGCAGTGGGTAAGGCTCTTGTCTTGCATATGACTGACTCAAATTTAATTCCCCAAACCCAATCTGGTTTCTCAAGCTTGCCTAGAGTGACCCCTAAGCACAGATAGGGAGTAAGTGATGAGCACCACAAAACAAAACAGCAGCCTTAGTTTTAATATAAAATTAAAAAATAAAAAAAATCGAACACACACACACACACACACACAAGGTTATACATCATGACCAAGTAGGATTTATGAAAAAAAAAGCAAAACAAAATAGGATAGCAAAAAAAAAATAAAGAAGATAGATAAACTGCTGGCAAGACTCAAGGAATAAAAGGGAAAAAAAAGAGATTGACGCATATCACAAAGAATGAGAACAAACAGTGATGGGAGAGAAAGGAACTCTTATCCACTGCTGGTGGGAATGCTGTCTAGTCCAACCGTTATGAAAAGCGATATGGAGATTCCTCCAAAAACTGGAAATTGAGCAAAAAAAATAAATAAATGCATACATAAACATGCTAGATGTCCTGATTAACATATTCAAATACATCTTGAAAATATGGTAGCCATTTCTTGTATGAGAATATTCAAATTTAAATTGACCGTGATAGAATATGATGATAATATGATATTTTGTTTTATAAAATAGAATAAAATAATCTATTCCTCATTTTAGTGGGATACATTTTAAGTGTTCAACAGTTTCATGAGAAAAGTAAGTGCTGTATTAGAGGTCACAGAAATCATTTTCATCAGGACTAAAAGTCCTGGTTAAATGAAGAAAGTTCTTTCCATATTTCTGATTTCCTTACACATGTTGATGAATAGATTAAAATAAAAAAATAGAAAATTAAATGTAATATAAAATACAAAAAATAAACTTTCTAAAATCATGTCAATAGCAGAATATAAATTCAGAAATAAATATTATATGGACCTTTTTGGGGAAAGTGACTATCTCAGGGCAGTAAGTCCTAATGTTTTTGAACGATGTAGTCTTAGTTTTCTTGCTGCTAAATGGGATAATCTGCTTTTTTCTCCCTTAGTAGCTATACACACATATAGTTGCACACACAGCGATTTAAACAATACTTTGCATTTCATTGACAGAACTCATAATGAGTTTGATAATAAGGCACATCACAGGCATCTTTAGTGAACTAAAGTTAAAAATGTCAACAGTGCGTCCAGAGGACACAGTTATGAATACCCCAAGGAAACAACCACTACATTGAGAGAATAGCACTGATTATCTTAATTTATCTTTGGAAAACTATTTCAAGTTGATGATATTTAATTATCTGCAAAAATGGAAATCAGAGCCTGGCATCTTCACAAACCAGACAGCATAAATGAGTTTTCTGGAGTTTTGAAGCAGGAACTGCTTTCCTTCCCTTTTTATTACTCTGAAAATGCCCTTTGTAAAGAAGTAATAATTATGTAAACTTGCGTCATCACGTTTTTTTTTGGATGGAGGTAAACATGTGCAGGGCAGCATGGCGCTGTACTCACAGGATGCACAATTGTTATGGTTCACAGGCTACGAGAACCCTGTCATTACACGGAGTGTGATTTAAAAATCTCTTTGTGACATTATGATCATTGTATATAGGTTTGTTTTTTGCTTTGGGTCATGCTTAAGGTAGAAATGGAGAGAAATAATGATTAATGGCACATGCTTTGATTTTCCTGTGCTTCCTGTTTGTACAAATAAATGATGATGGTCAACTTTTATGTCATTTCGACAGATCACAAGATGCCCAATCGCTGTTTAAACACTATTTTGGTTTATCTCTCAAAAAAGGTTTCCAAAAGAGAATTAGCATTTGAGTTGGCAGCCTGAGTAAACTGAATTTCTCTCTCCAATGGAGTTTGCAACTATCCTGACTGTTGAGTGTGGATGAAACAAAAATGCCAGACAAAGACATAACTTTCTATCAGTTTGAAATGAGACGTTATGCACCTCCTTTCCTGGACACTGCCACCTGTTCTGCACCAATGCTATAACTTCTAGACATTTTATCTGAGTACCTATGCACTCAGCATTGAGGCTACACATCACGGGACTTCTCAGTCTTCATAGTTCCGTGATGTGGTTATTCATCATTAATTTTTCTACGTACACATGAATATCTATATTTATACTATATACTACACTATATATACACATACTATGTATATACTATGCATATATATATATACATATATATATATATATCCCAAAAGGGCATCTAGGTATCTAGGCCCATCTCTATGGAGAAACCTGACATAAGACATGGAAAGATAAATCACATGTGATATAGCAAAACTCCTGACCTTAGCTTGGAATAATAAAAGTTAGAGAAGTGCTTCAATTTATGTTGAAACATAATTTAGACTATGTGGAAATTTTCAAGTAATAAAGAGTTGCTAGAATTCCTAGGAAGTTACTAAAGCTCAGTTTGTGTAAATAGAAAAGCTCTCTTTTAATTGCAATGTATTGCTTTTTTATTTTTTTTTAAGAACCAATGACAGGTGGATGGAGCCTTGTGAACTTAATCTAGTTTGCATGTTAGAGACAAAAAATAAAAAAAAGAAATGTGGCTCTAATAAGTGAGGATATTAATTGCATGTCTGCTAACATTCTCTCTAGGACTTGGAATTAGAGAAGTTGCAATAATATCATTTTTTCTTCATTGGACGGTTACAAACCATGTAAAATAAAAAAATCTACTGATTTTTGTTGATATAAACATTTCATTTTCCTTATTGTGTTGATGCTAGTCAGATAAAAAGATTCCCAATTTTGAAAAATTGATCTTGTAAATAGCAACAGCAACCGGGATTATTGAAATGTTAAAAAAGTTTCTTGGCCAACTCAAAGTTTTGATTATAAGAAAAGTTTACACCATCTGGAATCTTGGCAACAAACTTTGCTTGCTGCTGTTGAAACAAGAAATTTTTCTGTCATTGTAACCCTTGGCTATGAACCGATATAAAATATGTTGCCAAGATCTTCATATAATTCTTGCCATGGTTAAAAAGTCACCAATTAAAGCTATGTTGGGATTATTTTCTTCAAGGCTAAAAAAAATTGATTGCAGAAGCCAGAGCAATTGCAAAGTGGCTAGGGCATTTACTTTGCACGCGGCTGACCCAGGTTCGATCCCTGGATCCCATATGGTCCTCCAAACCTACCAGGCATAACTTCTAAACACAGATCCTGGGTGACACTGGTTGTAATCCATAAACAAACAAAACAAAAATTAAAAGAATTGTTTGTTTACCAACAAAAATTTTACTGATCTGAATAAAATTCAGACATTTTTTAAAAGAGAAGTATCTTGAAGGATAGTAGAGATTATTATAACTGTTTGGATGATTTACATTTTAGGCACAAGAATAAAATTTTCCAAACAATTTTAAATAATTATTTAAAATAATTTATTCAGTCTGCTACATTATAACAAAATACTGTTGGCAAATAGTGACTGGATGTTGTGTTGGAGAAAGTGCTTTTTAGTGAAAAATGCCTCTTGGCTTTTCTAAAGATTAAAAACTGTCAGATGGGACTAGAGCAGTGGTGCAACAGGTAAGTCACTTTCCTTGCACGCAGCTGACCTGGGTTTGATTTCCAGAACCCCAAGTGGTCTTACAAGCCCAGCTAGGAGTAACCTGGTAAGCGCAGGTGTGGTTTGAAACTCAGAAGCTGTCTCATGGGTCTAATATCAAATTTGATTGAAAGTTAATTATTCTTATATATTTTTCTTAGATTTATTTATTATTATTCTTAGATTATTCTGTTAATATATGGATTTCAGTTCATTACTATATATTAGTTTATTGATGCCATTATAAAATACAATTTTGTTAACAAAGGAAATGTTTCAGGTTTAATTTTCTCAGTGAGCTCTAATGAAACTGAGTATCATGAATGCATGAGTATTAATGCCCAAAAATGGAAGGTCTCCCTCCTTTTACTTCAAAGTGAGAAACTGAAATCAAATGAAAGTAAAATATGGAATTGCAAAAACAAATCACCCCAAATTATTTAGCTTCATCTTAAACTTCGACTTTAAAGTATCTTTTAGGTTAGAGAAATAGTACAAGTGGTTGAACACGAAGTGAGATCCCCAGCACTGCCTAATTTTCCTGACACAAGTTTAATCTGGGTACCCTCAAATACTATCAAGCCTGACTAGCATTGTATGTCCCATCTGTATCTCAGTTATATTAACATATATGTATTGAAAAATATACTTGTTAACAAATATATTTTTAGCTAGGTGTTAGCCCTAAGCAAAGCAAAGTGTGGCTTAAAAACAAACAAAACTATACTTTTGCATGGGTATGAAAGATAATATAGTGTGTAGGAACTTGTCTTGTATGTAGCTGATCAAGACTGGATACCCGGCATCTGGTATGGTCCCAAAAAATCCTCCAGGAGTAATGCCTGAGTCAAGACTAACCCCTGATATCACTATTTTTGACCCAAAATTAAAAAAAAATATTTGTGTAAAATTTTTAATTAATTATTTAAACACCATCCTTCACCAGTAGTACTTTTTCACCACCAAAATCCCAGGTTTCCCTCCCATCCTCACTCTCACATTGCCTCTGGGGCAAGTATTTTGCCTCTCTATCTCTCTCTGTTTCTCTTTTTCATGTTTGACATTGTGGGTTTTACAATTATTAATTAAAGGGTGCAATGCAAGTCACCTTATCCATTTTCAGCATCCAGTTCTTGTCCAGAGTGATAAGTTCCAACTTTCGATGTCAGAGTGGACCTTTCTCTGCTCTCACTGTTCTCATGACTCTTTGTGACAATTTTCCTACCATGGTGTTACAAGTCAGCCCTTGATGGGGTTGACTGATGGAGGGATGGAGGATGAGGTCTTTCCCCTCAAGCTCGGAGCTAGCAGATTGTCAGGCTTGTGAAAATATCAGCTTTATTCGGAGGACAAGACTGAAGCCCAAAACCTCAGCATCAGATCCAGTCAAAAAGCCCCCCCGCCTTCCACAGACCCTTTCTTCTAATCCCTAGAATCAGGTACCATTCAATGGTGGGATCAGGTACCACCCAATGGTGGGAGAGAATCAGGTGCCACCCCAGGATGGGAGCAGAATGTCAGGTCACACCCTAGGGTAGGGCACAATCACCGATCAGGGTAGGGTCAGTAACATAATAATGCCATTGAAATGTTTACATATGGGGCCGGGTGGTGGCGCTGGAGATAAGGTGCCTGCCTTGCCTGTGCTAACCTAGGATGGACCACGGTTCGATCCCCCGGTTCCCCATATGGTCCCCCGTGCCTGTCAGGAGCGACTTCTGAACGAATAGCCAGGAGTAACCCCTGAGCATCACTGGGTGTGGCCCAAAAACCAAAAAAAAAAAAAAAAAAGAAATGTTTACATACATAACACCATGAAATGTTTCCCTGTCCCTCATTACTATTGTCTCTGGATATTATTAGCATACTGCCTTTTATTTTAGTTATATCCCACAAACTAGTCAGATTATTCTATGTCTATCATTCTCCCTCTCACTCATTTTACTCAGCATAATAATCTCCATGTCAATCCATGCATAAGCAAATTTCATGACTCATTTTTCCTAACTGCTGCATAGTATTCCATTGTGTTGATGTACCACAGTTTCTTTAACCACACATCTGTTGTTGGGCACCTTTATGTGAATTTTTAAAACTGATATGTTCTTCCATTGACATTCATCTTCCTTAAAATTAATTTCCTTACAATTACTTCTTTCATTTAGAAGAAAAAATGCCTGTGGTGCAAAGTGTGATTATCATCAAAGAGGGAAGAAAAATCTTATCCAATTGAAAATTCTTTGGATTTTAGGGATAAACAGCCTTTTTGGTATTAAAATACCAAAATAAAAAATCCTTCTTGGTATTAAATATTGACATTTAGCACCCTGAGAAATAAACACTATGATGTCAAGCTACTAGATATTAGCTTTTAAGATTCTAGACAGTATAAAAAAGACATACTGACAAATGGACACAGGACAATTGCAGAAAACTTTAAACTAGATATTTTTGAGGTCTTAATATAAGATTTATTGTAGTAACTTTCACGTATAATCACAACCAGACATATAATCTATAATTTTATACTGCTTAAACATATCATTAGAACAATTTTATAATTTAAATAAATATATTTATATAATACTACAGACTATGTTATATAAACTTATCTTTTGCAGCTATGGTAAATGTTAAGTCACAAATTCTTCTTAGAGCATCATAATCTTTATATGTATGTTTTAAGACAAACCCTTAAAATAAATCGCCATAAAATTATCTCAAACTGATCATGCATGGTGCCTATATTTTTCCATGTTTCCATTGCATTAAAACATCCAAGAAACACAATAGTGTTCTCTTTACTAAGTGACTCCAAAGTTGAAAACTATTCATTTTCCAGTGGGAAAGTGTACTTTTATAATAATAGTAACAATAATATTATCCAGGGGCCGGGCGGTGGCGCTGGAGGTAAGGTGCCTGCCTTGCCTGCGCTAACCTAGGATGGAACGCGGTTTGATTCCCCGGTTCCCCATATGGTCCCCCGTGCCTGCCAGGAGCGACTTCTGAGCGCATAGCCAGGAGTAACCCCTGAGCGTCACCAGGTGTGGCCCAAAAACTAAAAAAAAAAAAAAAATTATCCAAAGTAATTATTATGCAAAGATTTTTAAAATGCATTTCTGCTTAAAAATATGTGTGAAACTTCATGTATAAAACCACTATGTACCTAAAATATTACTGTGAATAATTTGTAATCAACTTTGGTTAAAATACAAATTATTAATAATAGAAAAATTCCAACATCACTTACTACTCAAAAATTTGGCTGGTATATACCTGACATTCCTGTCTGAAGAACAGTGAGCCCAGTTTGTCAGTTGGGTTCAGTGTGTTTAAACACGTTCATTTGCTTGGGATAACTGTAATGAATCAGGTAGAATTGAAAACTGATCATGATATTCAGTGACAACTTGCACCCTGCACAGAAGATTGTCGTACCACCTGTTTAATCTGCAGATGACTGCCATCTTCTTAAATACCACCTCATCCTGATTTGACTCAAATGCATCTGTTATTAAGAGCAAGCTCCGAACATTACTAACTCTTGTGGCTGCTTAATCAGCCAAGTGCAAGCACTAAGATGGAGAATTCAAGTGACATTATAAAGTTTACTTAACGGCTAATAATAGAAAATATACCTCAAGGAGAAAGGCTTGGGTTATAAAAAGAAACAATTATTCATCTCTGCTCACACTAAGTGATTCACAGTTACTTTCAATTGTTTCTTCATCAGTACAGGATTATAAACTATACTTTCTGGGTGACTATTCTGGCCATATTAAATATACAAGTATTCACTTGTTTTGTAAATGGTTCACTTGTTTAGTAATGGTAAGCTAACTGCTGACGTGCTCAGCAGAGTTCTAACACTTAGAAAGTAAAATTTTATTTCTGTTTTTCTGTTTGTCTGTGGTCCATAATCATTCGTGAACCTATTTTTTGAATCCTTGGAGCATTTTCTTATTCAAACAAAAGAAACATGGGGTAGACTGAGAATCACAGCAAATGTGGAAGTGGTTATCATTAATTCTATTCACAATATATTGGATTAATTGTTACCCCCTTCAACTTTCTCCCAAGTTCATCAATAGGATAATTAAATGGTTTTTAGCAGGTCAATTGACACCATATGAAAGTCTCTTCTTCTTCTTCTTCTTCTTCTTCTTCTTCTTCTTCTTCTTCTTCTTCTTCTTCTTCTTCTTCTTCTTCTTCTTCTTCTTCTTCTTCTTCTTCTTCTTCTCTTCTCTCCTCTTAGTATCTCTTTTTTCCTGTGCTTTGCACTACCATTAATTGAAGGGCATTATACATGTAACTTTATCTCCTTTCAGTACCTGGTTCTTGTTCAGAGTGATAAGTTCCAACTACCTTTGTCATAATGGATTTTTTTTCTACTCTAACCACACACACCAGTCTTTGTGGCAAGCTTTCTACAATGGACGCCATGGATAGAGAGAGACAGAGAGAAAGAGGCAGAGAGAGAAGCAAAATGCCTGTCTTAAAGAGAGGCAGAGGGGTACGTGGATAGAGGGGAACCAAAGACATAAGTGGTGGGAAAAGTGCACTGGTGAAGAGTGGTGCATTCTATGACTGAAACTCAAGTCTGAATAACTTTGTAACCATAGTGCTTAAATAATCTATTTTTTAAAAAGAAAGTCTCTGCTGTATTCTTATGTAAATCGGTGAAAAAATAGGAGTAAGGGAATTTAGTTTCTTTCCCAACTAAAAATATAAGTGAGCATTTTGGTGCTAAAAATAGATGAAATCAAAACAATGAATTTATAAGTCAGAAGTGTTCATCCTGGACATGATTTTTGGTGTGGAATTAGAAAATATTTTATTAACAGTATGACATAAATGACACATTTACTATGTATTTTACAATTTCCTGTCATTTAAAAATCTGGAGTGGAAGTAAAATAATCTAGAAAATTAACAAACCCTATGTTTAGTGCAGAATAGTCTTAGGATAGATGCAATTTAGATATATGCCTTCTCAAATTTTAGATAAAAATCTTTTGAATCAGCCACTCTTTGTAGAGAGATAGATAAATATAGTCAGTGCTAGGTTTTACCTTCTGGAAAGTTGAGAATAAAATTAAATAAATGTCAAGATTTTTAAAATTTTAAAAACTTAAAAACACAGAAAACAATCAGTAGATTAAAGAAAGATTGTATTGAAACAGGTTGAGGCAGTTAGTATTTAGTATGCAGTTAGAGAAAGAATTTATGAAGAGAAAAACACCATAAATTTATAAAGATATCCCTTGGTGTCTGTTGTTGAATGATAACCCTTTCTTACACTGAATAAAACTATACACGTCTGAGTAGAAAACACAGGGGAACTATAAACTAAAACATTCACACAGTTCACTCAGGATCAGAGAGTTTTAATTCTAAGCAGTCAGGAAAGAAGTCTCTGTTGAGCAATCAGTCATTAAACAAAGAACCCAGAAAAGTATCAGTTTGTGATAGAGCCAAACCAGTCCAAGAGAAAAAAGCTACTCTAACAAGGACCAGAAACCTATTTTTTAAATAATTTTTATTGTGACAAATGTGAATTACAAGTATTTCACAGTAATATTTAAGGTACATAGAGACATTTTGAATCAGGATATTCCCACCACCAGTATCATCCCTTCAACTCTGTTCCCAGCATTCTTCTCTTTTGCTCCTGGACTGCTAGTATAACTGATTCCTTATGTGTATTGCTTGTTGAAGATTGGGTATCGATTTTTTTGTTCTTGACTTGGGTTTGATGTTTAACTCTGATCATTTTTTATTTCTACTCAATGTTCATATGACTGTTTGATTCCAGTAACATCCATTTTTCCCCTCAGTTTATGAGGTAGAGCAAGATGGTTCAATTTTTGTGGTTCTGTTTGAAAAATAAGAAAATAAGGAAATGAAAAAAGAGAAAACCAGAAACCAAAAAAAAAAAACAACCAAAAAACAAATAAACAAACAAAAAACCAGAGGAGTCTGTCTAGAGGCTATAAATATTCATTTAAAAAGAAGAAAGGGGAAAAAATAAAACCATAACATTATAAAGCAAAAAAATCCACACACATACACAAAGAAATATCCAAATAGACAAAGCAAAAAAGAAACAAAAATGAAACAAAAGAGGAAAAACCAACAACGACAAAAAAGCACCACAGCAACAAATACAACAACCGAATAATATCATGAGACCAAAAGAAAACAAAAAAGAAAGAAAGAAAAGAAAAAACAAAAAAAAAAAAGGAAGAAAGGCTGGTGTGGCAATGTTTTTTTTTTTTTTTGTGTGTGTGTGTATTTGCTTTGGTACAATAAATATTAGGGAAATTAGAAAGGGAAATCCCTTGACCTAAAAGATGCAGGGTTTCTTCGCCCTTGAAACATACTGTCATGGAAATAACTACAGGCTGTGTTACACGTTCCTTTTCATGCCCCAAGGAAATTTTATAACTTTCTACTCATAAATCTACAAAGAAAACAGTAAGACACAGTAGTCACTAAAGAAATATTCAAAAGTTTCAACTTCCTCCTGTAAAATTATGTGAAGAGGGGAGAAAATGAGTTGTATGTAGTTAAAAGAAAAAAATCAGTCAAAGACCCAGAAATGACTTAAATGGGGACTTTACCAGCAAGAACTGTACAACACCCTCCTGAGGAAAACAAGAAGGAAATGAATGGTCGTCAATAGGCTACCCTAATGAAACTACTGAAACGATATCCATCCAGCAAATTCAAGTGTAAAATACATTGACTAGGATTAAGAGCTGTTCATAAACTTCAGATAACAGACCAAAGAATTTTTTTTTTGGTTTTTGGGTCACACCCGGCAGTGCTCAGGGGTTACTCCTGGCTCCATGCTCAGAAATTGCTCCTGGCAGGCACGGGGGACCATATGGGGCACCAGGATTCAAACCAATGACCTTTTGCATGAAAGACAAGTGCCTTACCTCCATGCTATCTCCCGGGCCCCAGACCAAAGAATTTAAAAATTAAGAACTTAAACATTAAATCTATATCAACAGAGGATCAAAAAGAGAATGCGGAATTATCATGTATCTGTGAGCATCAAGAAACCTAAACAAGTTTATATATAGATAATATATGAACCACACGACATTATAACTATTATAGTATAATGACTGCAATGATATTTCTTTTTTATTTTTTAAATGGTGTATTTTTTCATTTAAACAACTTGACTACATACATGACTGTGTTTGAGTTTCAGTCATGTAAAGAACACCATCCATCATCAGTGCAACATTCCCATCACTAATGTCCCAAATCTCCCTCCTCCCCACCCAACCCTCGCCTGTACTCTAGACTGGCTTTCTATTTCCCTCGTACATTCTCATTTTTAGGATAGTTCAAAACATAGTTACTTCTCTAACTAAACTCATCCCTGTTTGTGGTAAACTTCATGAGGTGAGCTGGAAGTTCCAGTTCTTTTCCCTTTTGTGTCTGAAAATTATTATTGAAAGAATGTCTTTCATTTTTTTAAACCGAAAGATGAGTGAGACCGTTCTGCTTTTTTCTCTCTCTCTCTGACTTATTTCACTCAGCATAATAGATTCCATGTACATCCATGTATAGGAAAATGTCATGACTTCATCTCTCCTGACAACTGCATAATATTCCATTGTGTATATGTACCGCAGTTTCTTTAGCCATTCGTCTGTTGAAGGGTATCTGACTGTTTCCAGAGTCTTGCTATGGTAAATAGCGCTGCAATGAATATAGGTGTAAGGAAGGGATTTTTGTATTGTATTTTTGTGTTCCTAAGGTATAGTCCTAGGAGTGGTATAGCTAGGTAGTATGGGAGCTGTGTGAAGGTAAAATCCAAATGGATGAAAGACATCGATATCAGACCAGAAACCGTAAGATATATAGAACAACACTTAGATAAAACACTCCAGGACATTGAGACTAAAGTCATCTTCAAAGAGGAAACTGCACTCTCCAAGCAAGTGAAAGCAGAGATTAACAGATGGGAATATATTAAGCTGAGAAGCTTCTGCACCTCAAAAGAAATATCCCCCCGGATACAAGAGCCAACCACTGAGTGGGAGAAACTGTTTACCCAATATCCATCAGATAAGGGGCTAATCTCCAAAATATACAAGGCACTGACAGAACATTACAAAATAAACCATCTAATCCCATCAAAAATGGGGAGAAAAAATGGACAGACACTTTGACAAAGAAGAAATACAATTGGCCAAAGACACATGAAAAAATGCTCCACATCACTAATCATCAGGGAGATGCAAATCAAAACAACTATGAGGTACCACCTGACACCCCAAAGAATGGCACACATCACAAAAGATGAGAACAAGCAGTGTTAGCAGGGATTTGGAGAGAAAGGAACTCTTATCCACTGCTGGTGGGAATGCCATCTAATTCAACCTTTATGGAAAGCAATATGGAGATTCCTCCAAAAACTGAAAATCGAGCTCCCATACAATGATATTTCAACGTATTTTGAAATATTTTGCATGTCATTCTGTATGTGACATATTTGATATTTATAATGTAAAGGAAGATATTGCAAAGAATATTAGGTATTAATTGATGCATAATTGTTGTGGTAGAGAGAACAATACTAATTCTTTCTTTTTTATAAATATCTCATGATAGTTCTATCCATATGGTCAGTAGTTACAGCACAAAATTTTTCAAAGGTACTACTTTTATTATTCCCTCAACTCTATAACACATGGCTTAATTATACTGTTGATCTCCCGTATTGTTTGTTATATTTGTGCCACACCAGCTGTGCTCAGGGTTTACTCCTGGCTCTGTCCTCAGGAATCATTCCTACCAGGTTTGGAGGATCACATGGTATTCCAGGGATACCAAACCCAGACGAAACCCAGGTCTACCAAATGCAAGGGAGGGCATCACTCCATTCTCTCTCTCTCTCTCTCTCTCTCTCTCTCTCTCTCTCTCTCTCTTGCTCTCTCTCAAAGTCCTCTTAACTTTACATTTTCCCTCTTAAATTATACTCTCTAGAATTATTCCAAACATGTCTAAGTTGGACCTTGTGACACTGTTTCATCTTTCTGTAGTCTGATTGTCAACTAGTAGTTAAACTGTTCTAGATCAGTCCTTATAAATAAATAAATACAGTCTTTTTATGAAATAAAACTTGAAATATGTAAACTTTAAATTACTTCCATGGTACTTATTAATAAATGGTTTCTTTGTCATAATCTAAATTGTATAATTTGTTTATTACGTCTCTTGCAAAATTTCTCCTTTCCTGTGGAAAAATTAAAACTAAGATTTCTTTGATTTCACTTCTTTCAAACTTGCAATACCTCATATCCTGTAGTGTCACATTCAAGTACTAGAAGGCCATACTTGGCTTATCTTCCAATATCAAGATGGTGATGGTGGGATAGATAAAACCATGAAGACTTTATTGTTATAGAACATTAGAGCCATAGATCATCAAATGGTATGTGAAAGAAACTCATGTAATAGAGAAAACACTTTATGATTCCACTGATGAAAAGTTCAAACACAGACCAGCTTATTGCTAGTATTAGAAGTCGGTGGAGTGTTCAGAGGCAAATGGCTGAGAAAACAGTTTCAGGTCTTCCTGAAAAGTGATTTATAGGAATGGAGGTTACCTGAGTGTGTGCTCTGTGACAATCCTTTATTTACTCTTTAAAAAAATCTTATGACAATTTCTATTTGAGAAATAGAATGCGTACAATTTTTTGAGCCAGGAAAAGTTAAAGATTAAAAAAATCTTAAAATTGCAAATTCATGTATCATGAATATCTTTTCAAGTGCTATTTGTATAGTTAAAACAACAATAAAACATGTTATCTAATGAATAATTATTTTATACTTATTTCTGCTTGGTGGTTTTTGTGTATTTTGCAATACAGGCAATTTTATGGCTGTGATTGTAAAAAGGGTGCTAAAATTTCAATAGTTGTTATTATTATTGTTATTGTTATATATTATATCATTAGTTTTGAAATGTTGGAAATATTTTCTGAAGCAAGTACATACTTTTCCTGTAGGGTTTTGAAAGTCATGACTTCAGTGAAACAGCATATATATACACACATATGTATATATATATATATATATATATATATATATATATACAAATATAAACCAGGCCCTCAACAACATCATTATGTTTA
The DNA here is from genome assembly GCA_004027635.1 of Crocidura indochinensis. Taxonomy (NCBI): domain Eukaryota; kingdom Metazoa; phylum Chordata; class Mammalia; order Eulipotyphla; family Soricidae; genus Crocidura; species Crocidura indochinensis. The sequence continues at coordinate 15,559 of PVKC010015881.1, forward strand.
CTACAGGGTGGAATTTCTTTTTTATAATGAATTTTGAAAGAAAATGACATTAAAAATAACGTAATTGGAGCCCGGGAGATAGCATGGAGGTAAGGCATTTGCCTTTCATGCAAAAGGTCATCGGTTCGAATCCCGGTGCCCCATATGGTCCCCCGTGCCTGCCAGGAGCAATTTCTGAGCATGGAGCCAGGAGTAACCCCTGAGCACTGCCGGGTGTGACCCAAAAAACAAAAACAAACAAACAAACAAACAAAAATAATATAATTGAGGGCCTACTATTGTAATTATTCTAGAGTTATGTGTTGAATTGATCCTAGGACTGCTCAAGAACATGCAGAGTAGTCCATCCAGAGCTATTACAATAATTATATATGAATATGCTATAAATTTGGGGAAAGCATTCTAGTAAATGTCATATTCTTAGTATTGACAAAATAGAAACCAAACGTTGACATATATTTCAAAAATTCTTAAGATGATTTTTTGAAAGCATCAATGTCGACAATTTTTCTTGAGAAAAGAAAATTATATCACTTTATAAATGAAAACAGCACATTTAATAGAAACCTTCACTAGTTAGAGCAAATTTTTACTAATATTAATTCCATGATAGTGTTAATTTAACAATTATTTATCCAGAAGATTCTATTAATCACTGCAAGTGTTATTCAAAGTTTTTCCCAATGTCTAATGAAAATAATTTGCTAATGGATCTTTGTTTGATTTTATTCAAAGGCAAAGGAGGACATGATTGATTAGCAAGTGAATGTGAAAACAATGAGAGGGGTTGCTTTAAAAAATAATGTTCTGAGTATAAACAAAAGCCATGATTAATGTTTTTGTCAGAACTGTAAAAAAAATGGAAAGGACACTTCCTTCCCCAATCAAAGAAATACAAGGATGAGAGCTATGTCTTGGCAAATCAATGTTGGAATGTGGTACTATCTCCCTCATTTCAGTCTTGAGCTGTAAACAACTTTATAGGCTATTAACATTTTGGTCAATAGTTAATCTTGTCCTTGCAAGTTCTATAATTATTTATATTTTAGGTTTTGGTTCATGTTACTTGAAATGAACAAATATCATAACACTTTTGTATCACTTCCTTTTATTTGGAAATGAAATATTGAGTACAATAATAAAATTTCTAAAAGCAATGAGAACTGCAATGTAGACATTTTCCTAATCTCTTTGTCCCAACATCTGTCTCATTTTCTAAACTTAACAATTAACAATTACCCATTAGGCAAAAATGAAGAAATACATTACACAAAGTAAAAATTTTATTTGAAAAATATTCCACAGTTTACTACATTTTGTTTTATATTATTTTGTACAGACAATAAAAATGCTAAATGGAGTTTTAAAATTAGACCATATAGATAATGGGTGTGAGGTAGAATTTTTTATATAGTTTTTCTTCTTCCTATCTTTTGCTTTCTTTATCTTTTTCTTTTTATGAGATCAGCAATTGAACTCAGTGTTTCACACATATAAGACAAATTTTCTACCACAAAACGGTGTCACAAGGCATGAGGTTTATTTTTATGACACACTGGTATATATGCTCACATATGCTGCAGAAACCATCATGACACAGTGGAAAAATAAAAATAAAAATGATATTAAGTAGTTTAAGTGATATGAATTTTATAAAATATTATCATATCAAAACAATAGACTAAGACACAATGACATGGACATCTAGGAAAAGGTGACGGGGGGGTGGTGGTTGGGGGGGAATCTGTTGCAAACGTTCAACAAAACCACCAAATAAATGAGCAGCCAAACTGAATATTGGACTCTTTTCTAAATGTAAGCAACAATTTTTTTTGCCAATTGTAACCCATTTCCAAACATCATGAGTTATAAACAGGGTTTTCAAAAATGTCTGCTTTCAACACAGACCTTTAAGTTCCTTTAAAAAGGGCTGTGAGTGAAAAATCCCTTTCTCACACCTATATTCATTGCAGCACTATTTACCATAACCAGACTCTGGAAACAATCAAGATGTTCTTCAACAGATGAATGGCTAAAGAAACTGTGGAATATATACACAGTGGAAATATTATGCACCCGTCAGGAGAGATAAAATCATAATATATTCCTATACATGGATGTACATGGAATCTCTTATGCTGAGTGAAATAAGTCAGAGGGAGAGAGATAGACAGAGAATAGTCTCTCTCATCTAAGCATTTTAAGAAAAATTAAAGACATTACTGTAATAAGGCCCAGAGACAATAGAATTAAGGGCTGGAAGGGTTGGAATGACCAGCTCAATTTGAAGCTCACCACAGAGTGGTGAACTCTTAGGGAAATAACTACAGTAACAACTAACATGACGATGTTAAAGAATGAGAGAAGTAGAATGCCTAATACAAATATAGGCAGCGGTCGGAGAGGAAGAAGGGGCATTGGTGGTGGGAATGTTGCACTGGTGATGGGGGGGGGGGTGTTCTGTCTATAACTAAAATCCAGCGCCAAACATGCTTGTAATCATGGTTCTTAAATAAATATTTATAAAAATAAAACAACAAATATGTAAGTAAAAGTAAAAAAAAAACAAAAACGGTCTGTGTTTCCACGAATTTCTTTGTAGTGTTGGTACACTACATTCTTATCCGATTCTTTGAAAAAAAATGTAAATTTTAAAATCTCTGTAAATGCACACAACAAACAAATCTAACATTTATAATTGATATTTCAATTTATTAAACTCTTGGTGCCACTACTGAAGTTACACTACTAGCTTCTCTGAGCACTGTGTTAAAAAATGACATCTACTTAAATATCACAAGACTGGCACTCAAAGTGTTGCAAGCCAGTTTATTATATAGTCTGTTGTTCAACTTTTGTCGTTTCACTACCTCTTCCTGTTTCTAAAATTCTCAGAGACAATAAAATCTATGGACATTTTATTAAAAAATTTCACAATTAGCCAGAAAAATCATATAGTTAAGTAGGCAAGACATTTACTTTGTAAACAGCTTACTCTGGTTCAATCCCCAGCTCTGCATAAGGTTTCCCAAGTCCAGTCAGGAGTAATTCCCTGGTGCAGAGCCAGGAGTAATATCGGAGCACTGCCAGGTGCCCCCACCCACACACATACACACCCACAAACACACATACAAATTCACAATACTTTGCAGACACTAATATATTTAAGAAAGTTTGATTGGAAAGAGAAAAAAATTTTCCAATATTCATATGACCTAACTATATGAATACAACAAATAGCTAACTGAATAAAAATGAATCAATCTGGTAATCAAACAATACACATCATTTTTTTGTTTTTTTTTTGGGGGGGTGGGGGGCACATCTAGCACTTTTTCAGGGTTGCTCCTGGGTATGCATTCAGAAATCACTCCTTGGTCCCGCGAGTGATAGTACAGCAGTAGGGCATTTGCTTTACACGCGGCCAAACCAGGACAGACCTGGGTTCGATTTCTGAGGCTGCCAGGCTCTATTTCTAAGTGCAGAGCTAGGAGTAATCACTGAGCACTGCCAGGTGTGACCCATACGCGCTCCCACCCCCCCAAAAAAAAATAAATCACTCCTGGCAGGCTCGGAGGACCATAGGGAATGCAGACACGGGTCTGTCTCACATCAGCTACATCAGCACACAACAGCATTACATTGAACAACAGATATAAAACCTGCCTTAAGGAACATGCAATTTAATGAGTTAAAATTAATTAAGGTAACTGGTCACAGGTATATTGAGCAAATTGTGCAAATATAAGATATTAAAATACATTATCAGAAATGTCACCAAGTAGTCATGATTAATTACTAATTGAATATCATGAGTGTGTCACCTGCTGTGAATTTATAATGAGTGGGTCTTGGTGGGTAGTTCAGGAATAAAAATATGTTAAAAGGCTTATATTTATGAATAATCAAATCATGATTCAAAAAATAGTAAACATTTATAAGCAAGCTAGTAAGCACGATAATGCATATGTACTTTTGAATTTGAAAAGAAACTATAAAGAGAAAATAGGAAATAGAAATGTAGTCATTTGGAAATTCAAGAAGAGGACACTGGAAGAAAATAGTAAAGAAAATGATTAAAGAGATTAAGTTACATATATTAATTAAATGAAACATCACTATCTGGTTTTTTATTGCTGTTATTCATGAAGAAATCTCACTTCAATCGAAGCTCATGTTTTGTATACAAAGTAGAAATTGAGAGAGAATTCTAAGTTTTTACTTAAAGATCTTAGATAAATAGACAATTCATAAAAATATTTCTCCGATTCTTACAATTGGAAATTAACTTGAATAACTAAATAACTTGTAGAGAGAACTACTTGTCAAGATGTAGAATCTCTATTCTTTTTTCTTTTGTTTTTAGGATACAGCTGAAAATATGCAAAGCTTACTCCTGGATCTGAGGTCATTCATGGTGTCAGAGATAGAAATGGGGTTGCTACATGCAAGTACTTTACTCATTATTTTTTGTACCACTTAAGATAATGTAACATTACTTTAAAAAATACTATTTTTTTTTCAGGGGGATTCACTCTGATATGCTCAGGGATCACTCATGGAGACATAGGAAGACAATATAGATTGCCAAGATAGTCAGCTGCATAAAAAAAACCATTGTATCTTACTGGCTGTACTCTCAGCTCCCATTCCTTTTTATTTTTAGGATTTTGTTTAAAAATTATTTAAAGAAAATGCATCACATAGTTTGACATAGTTGAATATAAACACATTTGTTTCAGGTAAGTGAAATCAAGTTATAAAAAATTAAATGGAAGAGAAGAAAAAGAGAAATAAATAAATAAGAAGAAAGGTACAATAGCAAACACACCTATGAAAATTATTATATCTTTAATGAAGTCATTAAAACAATGGCAGACGATTTAGTAAGTCCTTGTTAGCTGTCTATTCTGTTAAATTGGATGCTCTTATAGGGATTACAACATCAAATAAATGAAGTTTTCCAGAAATTCAAAACACTATTAATGATAATATGACTTTTAGGGGCATGTATTCAGCTGTCAGGCTTCCTATAAAAAGGAACATATGGGGGAAGTGCCCACACTCACTCCCCAAAGCCCTGGTGATATCAACCTAAAATACTGGTGTGCCTGAAGTATGATCATATCGGTATCCCAGAAGAGAATCATAGAGGGTCATGAGACAGGGCCATCAGGGAAATAGTAATTCAGAGTGATGGAGGCAGCAAGAGTGGCTCCCATTCTTGGAATTTCTAAACAGTACAGATTTACTATATTACTTATATGGAGGAGTTGATGTATCTTCTCAAATATATGATACCAATTGCAACAAAGATTATTTTAACATAGTTGTATATTTTTCACAAGTTTGAATATAGATTAAACTATTTTTCTCCAAGAATTTTAAAGTTTGAAGGAATCCTACATCTCATTAAAATGTCTTCATAGTTATGTAACATAACTATGAATTAGCAAAGAATACTGATGCATGCAAGAATTCCCCCAATTCTGTTTTATATATTATTTTGACAGTTTTATATGCCAAGTGATATGTAGCCTCGAATAGGACTTCTGAACACATCCATCTATATGTGTATATATATATAGTTTATATATATATA
>PVKC010015882.1:0-21186 GCA_004027635.1 Crocidura indochinensis
CAAAGGCAATGTCAATCATTCTTTTGGCACACAGGCCATTGATTTATTCCAAATATGGAAAGTGGGCAACAGGTGAGGGGCAACATAATCTTGCACGTCAGCAGTCTCCATGGAGACACTGTGACCTTGAGGGAGGGTCTGGAAGTTACATTTCTGAGTTCTAAACAGATTTATGGTTGGGCAAACTTTAAGAAATTAACTTTGCAAAAACAATGTTGCATAGCACAATAATGGATGTCTTGTTAACTTAACTATATGGGTTAGGGGAGTTTGGTTACATCCCAGGAAGGGGAGTGGTCCCAGGCTGTGTCCCTCTCCTCTGGGCTAAAAGAGTTACATATTGTTTTTTGTGGCTGCATGTTTTCTGATAGCTCAGAGGCCTTACAGCAAAACTGCACATAGGCAAAGCTGAAAAATGGCAGAAAGGTTAAAGCAAAGATGGCCACTGTTAGGTCATGGTATCCAACAGCTATATCCAGCAAATTAATTCTCCTCAAATTCAGAAAAGAAATCGATTACCCTTGCTAAAGGGTCTTGAGTGATTTTAGGAAAAAGAACTAAGGTCATTCAAAAAAATAGCTACAAAAAGTTAAAAGCAAGATAAGCAGCAACTTACAGTTTTCTTAATCCTTATAATTATGTTCTTAATAGAGGAAAATTTTTATCACCAGATATTTTAGGGTCAAATTGGTATTTCAGTATATCTGTGGTTAAAAGTATAATTCATACTTTATGAGTAAAGGATGTTTTAGTTGGACAGGATATCAGACTAAACCTTAACCAATGGCATTACTAGGAGAACAAATAGCATTTTACTTCTGGGACAAGTCCTTTGTGCTCTAAACATTGCTTACTCCTTTATCTGCCCCCCAATCCAATTTCTTAAATCTGATTTATTAAATGAGTTCCTTTATAGGGACAATAGACTGTGAGCTGAAAAGAAGAGAAATATATGTGTTTGGTTATTCTCAACTTCCATTAATTAGTGAGAAGAAATTGTTCAGGCTAATAACAGTGCTTGAATTTGAAAAATAAAAACAGAAAAAAAACTTGGTGGTGGGAATGTTGCACTGGTGAAGGTGATGTTCCTTTTATGACTGAAACCCAACTACACTCATGTTTGTAATCATGGTGCTTAAAGAAAGATATTATTACAAAATAAATATTTAAGATAAAGAAGTAAAATAAAACCAGTATCATGTGCAATGTCTATTATTGTAACATAAGAGTTTTCACACATAAGCTTGTAAAGGATCTTTACTGAGAATTTGAATTTATAAGTAGGCAAAATAAAGCATGTTTTAACTCTCAGATAAATTACAAGTCCGATGTTGACTTTCAGAGCATGGAATATTTGGTGTATTAAAGTCTGAAGTCCCTGTATAGCCACCAAGGGCAGTAAGTTTATTGATTTTATTTAACATGCTATAATTATACAGTAAAATTTGACTGTGTGATCATAAGGGCATAAAAAATGGCACTATATACGGACATCTTCCTTGAACTGTATCAAAACCAAACTGGATCGTCTATCTTTTGGTAATTCCAATTGAACAAAAAAACAAACAGAAAGATAATAAGATCTTTGACCTCCAATGTTTACCCACATTCTTTATTGTGTTGCATCTCTTTTGCCTTTATAACAAAGCTTTATGCAAGGGTATCTTGTTTCAAGATTGCTGTCACATAACAAAACTAGTGAAAAATCTGTAAATTCACCTTAGTTAAAGGTCATTAAAGAAAGAAAATATTAACTAAAAGAAGTGGAAGGAAGCTAAATGTTAGAAAATAACTGTTTTGCACCTAGCTTTTTAGTATTTCTTTTGTTTGATTCATTGATTCAAGTGAGTTAATAAGCTCAAACTTGTAAGGCATCACTAAGCATCCATTGGTATATTATATTTTATTTTTTGGTGGTGCAACTGGAATATAATTTTATAATACGATATAACTAAATTTTACACATTGTTAAAGTTATCACTGGCATGTGTCCCAGAAAAGGAACATAATACTGAAGACATCTTGAAAAAAAATGAACAAAAACAACAGAGATGAAGGAGATGTTGAGTGTGCTGCCTTATGTGACCCCACATTCGTTGCCCTTTCTTTGCATTAGCTACAAAAAGTCCTCTGGCTGTCTCTAATTACCAGGAAAAACTAGACTTCCTAGTAAAAATAAGAAATCGAATTCTAGTTTGAGAAATTCATCTAGCCTCTGATTTAAGTCTAAAATTATCTGTTTCATTTTGCCTTCAGAAAAACAAAATATAATGACTCTTTTAAAATACTATATGATATATGCAGACTGACTGACCTGCGTTGAAAAATCAAATTTATCTTCAATTTATATTTAAAATTGGAAAAATGGGTAGCATTGAAATATGATCTACAACAAATTATTTATTGTCTTACCACTTGGATAGCACATAGTTATTACTTATCGGATTTGAAGTTGAACCTTCTTTTAACTGAGTGGAAAATAAATGCACTAAAATACCTGACAATATGCTGAGAAATAATTTGATCTCTTTTTTTACACATTGGGAATATTTAATATCCAGATAATCAGATAAGCTGAATAAAGCAAGTACCAGTACTCCCACAATTAACATGCAAAGAAAAAAAGTTGAAATATTTAACACATTTCAAGAAACAGTTATCAGAAGCATTTTACTCTTCAGCCATAGTCTACCATCATTTCTTTGTGCTTTATTAGCCAAACCGAGATACAAGGAGATACAGTCTCATAGGAAGTGTTACCTACCATATATTTTGATGTGAGAAATCCAAACATTTTCATGTTTGCATGAAAGATTTTTGACATTTTTATAGCCATACCAACAAAAGTACATATAAAATAAAAATTAAATTAACAGTTTAAGATTAAGTTTAATTTTTTGTTGCATACATAAAGTATAACTAATCTTTTCCAGGTAACATAATGATTATGTTTAACAGTCTGAAATAAATTTAATTGTACAAGATATATAGACAATTCTGCAATATATACACTAATTTCTGTTATGTATATAAAATGATCAGTATAATAACCCTTTGATCTAATGTTACTAGTATAATGAGGTAGAATTAAAATGTCCAATTCTTTCACAAATTCTATTACACATTCTACAAATCTATTTTACTTTTTCCATATCCAGTGGTGCTCAGGAGCTTACTCTTTGCAGTGCTTAGTGAGCATTATGGGACACCAGAAATCCAACCCAAACATCCTTGAAGAAGGCAGATGCATCAACTGTTTACTATTGCTCCAATCCCAAATCTACTCCATTTTAATAATATTTTCAATGATTTAATGCAGGTATAGATGTTTGGATATATTCAATACTGAATAGCAATATCTCATTAATCTGAAGAGAATTTTTACAAGCACAGAGAAGACTGTACCTGGGGAGTAAGCAGAAATGCAGATATGTCAGTCAGTGAACTAAGACAGTATCTGGAAGGACCCAGGGATATCAGAAACACACAACAGATCGAGTGAAGCATTCCTTGAACACACTGGGGATTTGGGGATTGAGTCTAAGTTAAAAGATACATAGAAGTTCTTTGTCAACACAGCCTCCCTCTCTTTATCAACTACATAAATACAGTGTAAGAGTAGAACCTGTGGTTAGGTGTGCCCAGTGCCTGTCCTTGGACATGAAGATGACTGGTGAAGTTATATATACGGTAAAGTTATTCTATTAGGAGGAAAGGGCTTACATCTTTTACATCATTTTTTTTATTTGTGAGTGCTCTTAATTGTACCTCTACTTCTATGCTATTTAACAATTTCTGTAACTTTATGACTTCCTTTTTTTAAGAAGGGATATTAAAGATTTTAGAAAGTCCCCAAATGTAATGGTCTCTGATAATTAAATACATGCATCAAGGTAATTCTTTATTACATAGAAACAATGAACCTTCAATATAGTGACTGACATCTACACCCCATATTCGGTGCTACACCAAATCAACAACTCTAGGTACAACGGTTTGGGGACGGAAAACTCTGAGTTGTTTCAGAGTGGGAACAGTCAGTCTTTCCTCATCCCCTTTGCACTTCCAGAGAGCCCCAATAGCATTACCCACATCCCACAGTCACTATCATGTCAAATCTTAGGCCAAACTTCACAGATCCTGGAAACCCTGAAGCATGACACCTTCAAATTTCTCAATACTGACACACCCATAGGAATACCATAATATGTGAATGTAGGACAGATGCCACCTAAGCTCCACAAGAAACAACAATAACACAGAATGCTAAGCTGGCAGCAACCGGCTTAGAAAACTTTCAGGCAATGACTTAAAGACTCCATTGTCAGATACAACAATTTACACAAATTTTCTTTGACTTAAGTTATTTTTTTTTTTCAGTAATTCTATTACCACTGAGCTATAACAAGCAATAGAAAGCAAACTGTTTTATGTCTGCCATGGGGGCAGATTTGGGGGTAGGGGAGAACTGGGAACAAAGGGATGGGAAAATTACACTGGTGGTGGGATTAGTGTTGGAACACTGGATGCCAGTAATTACTGTATTATGAACAACTTTGTAAACTTTTATTTAAATAAAGTAATATTTTAATTCAAAAAGCCGTGACTTGAATAATAATAGCATTGTTTTTATTACATATCTATCTTTGTATATAGTTAATTTACTCCAGGTTCACTGAACATTATCAGAGAGTGCTGAAATACTGGTGGCAAGACTGACAAAGGACTAATATTCATTTAATATATAAGCAATACATAAAACTTAACAGTATGGAGCTAGACAGATAGTACTGTTATTAGGGCACTTCCATTGTTAAAATAGCAGTGTCTGAACACCATTTTTTGCTTGATGCTGAAATTTGAAGACTGACTAGATTTATAGAATAAAGTTTTATAAAAATATATATATAAATAATAAGAAATGAAAAATGAAATCCAAAATATGAAACAAATGGGGATGAGAAAAAATGTGTCAGACAATATATTTTAGTCCCTGGAGACTTTCTGAAAAAATAATGAATGTTGCAGAATCCTCTTGTAATATAAATTTAAAATGTCCATTTTACTATATTTTATGGTCTTAATACCCCAAGATGATGTGGCATACAAATTTTCTGACCTCTTTTGCTAATATGTGTATATATATGTGTGTGTGTTATATATATATGCACACACATATATATTTGTATTTAGATACGTTAAACTTTGAAAGTAGCACTTGAAAGTTTACAATGACATTCTATTTACTGTTTACCCTACCTATGTGAATTTATGATTATTAATGGGCAGATTAACATAAAAAGGCATTGTTGGTGACACTTACAAATGTATGTGTACAAGGAGATGCCATACTGCATCTTTTTTATTATAATAGCAAAATAATGATTATATAAGCATGAAATGTGGAGTCCAAATTAAATAATTATTTCAAATTATATGCTTTGAATTTATTTAATAATAATGATTTCTTTATTAAGTACCATGATTACAATTATGTTGGTAGTTGAGTTTCAGTAATAGAATGTACATTACCCTTCAGAAGTTTAACTTATTTCTACCAATATAGTTCCCCTCTCCCCTCCTCCTCGGCCCTCTGCTTGACTTCTCTATCTTGTGTTTCTGTTGAATGTATCTATTTTCATCTATTTAATCCATTTTTCTTTTTTCTATTTTTTTTTTGGTTTTTTTTTGTTTGTTTGTTTTAGGGCTGCACCAGATGGCGCTCAGGGGTTACTCCTGGTTCAGGGGTTACTCCAAAAAGCGCTTCTGGCAGGCTCAGGCTCATTTGAGAATCTGGGATCAAACCCAGGTTCGTCCTATGCCACAGTATGCAAAGCAACTGCCTTACCACTATGCTATCACTCCCTATTTTTATCTCTTTTATCTATTTTCATATTTTATTTCTATTTTCATCTGTTCACAATCTTTGAGGATTTTTTTTCTATTGTCTGTTTGTTTTAAGGTTCTTTTCCAACTCCGTCTGTTGTATGGAGTTGCTATTCAGCTCATCTTCCAACTCACTGATTTTTTTTCCTTAGCCACTATTACTCTGTTGGAGAGGTTTTCTATTGAGGTTTTCATTTTGTCTACACGTTTCTCAGTTCTTTTATTTCAATTTGAAATTTTCTCATTTCTATTTTCATTTTCTCTTGAATCTTTGTGGGTATTTTTCCCTACTCATTTCATACTTTCTTTGAGTTTTATGAGCATCCTACCTATTTCTTCTCTCACGTCCTTTTCAGAGAGGCTTAATAGGTGGATGGTACTTTTCCAGTCATCAGAGCTACCATCTTCATTCTCTAAGTATGGTAGAGACTTGAATTGTTTCCCCATTGCCACATTTGCAGGGTAGTGTTTTCTAAGCACTGTGATGGGCTTCGTTGACTAGGGAGAAATCCGGGTTGTAGGGTGGAGCTCTGCAACTCTATTCTGGCTATTTCCTTCTGTTTATTCTGTGTTTCATTCCCCCTTGGAGCGCCAACGTGTCTTCTGGGTGCCAAAGCTGCTAGATGCCAACGCTACTGGGTGCCAACGCTGCCAAGTGTTGCCACCACTTCCAGAGTAGGTTCTGCCCTCTGGCTCTTTCTATTGAGCCCTGTTTGTTCTCCTGGGGGATGCCAACAATGTCTTCCAGGCACCAAATCTGCAGGTGCAACAACTGCTGCTTTTGGCGGGAAGTTGGCTCCATCCCTTTACTAACAGCTTGAATTTTAATTGTTTAATTTTTAAAAAGCATTGAAAAATATTTTTTGTAAGCTGCTTAGTGCCTCCGAACTAAAATGAGCAGATCCTTAAGATGAGCTTTCTTGCTCACTACCACCCTCCATACCTTCACTATGAAAATGTACTTCCTTCAGGGAACTCCTGAAGTTTTCTTCTTTTCTCAATATAAAGTTTTTACATATCTTTGTTTTGATGTCCTGCTAAAAAGAAGTGAAGGTTATCAACTCCCTTATTATAGAAAACTCTTAATAAACATAGCATTTCCTTACTTGGCAGACTTCATCTATTTCCACAATAACAAAAATATCACATGCTTAAAATTTATTTATTTAATTTTAGTTTGGGGGCCACATCTGCAATGCTCAGGGGTCACTCCTGGCTCTAAACTCAGAAGTCATTCCTGGCAGGCTCTGGGACCATGTGGAATTTCAGGGATTGACCCTGGGTCCATCCCAGGTTGTCCGTGTGCAAGGCAAATGCCCTACCACTGTGCTACCACTCTGGCCCCTCAAATGCTTAAATTTAATTATCCATTCACTATGAATAATTTAAGTAATTAGAAGATATATAGTTTACTTGAAGTTGACTTAATTTAGAACTTTTTGTTTTGTTTTGTTTCTTTAAAGTCACATCTAGCTGTCTTCAGAGCTCAGGGATCACTTTTGTTAGATATCAGGGGATCTACCAACAGAAATCAAATGTGGGCTTGTGTTCAAGGCAAGTACCCTACCTCCTGTCTATTGCTCTGGCCTCAGTTTATCAACAAATTTGATTTTAATTATTCCTTGCTGTTGATGAAGTGGTGTGCATATTTTAAGTCCTGTACTAAAGGCTTGTTTACCTTTATTTCAGAAATTTTAAGAAGGATCTTTTAGGGATGAATTTTAAATTAAAGCACACAGAAATTAAATTCTTTGTCAGTAGCTACTACTTAATGAAAATGAATAATGGAACTTTTCTCAGACCATTTTAGTCTTTAACAATTCTACTTTCAGCATTCTGAATACAATATTTACTATTTTAATGGCAAAACGGGAATTCCTATTAAATACTTCAGTATTTAAACTACCTGTGTAATTCTCAGACAGGCATAAAATAGCAGAGGTAAATCTTAACTTTGCCTTTGTCTTAGAAAATCAAATCATTGCCTTGATCTTATATGGTAGACAAAAAGGGCAAAAGTAATCTCAAATGTAACTGCTTAGAGAGTCAAAATGCATTAAAAATATCTGTACTTTGTAAATAAGGTTCTTTTTTCCCCAGGGTGGGCCACACCAGAAAGTATTCAGAGCCTACTCTTCACACTTTTTTAAAAATAACTCCTGTTCCATGTGAGGTGCTAAGATTTAACTGGGGTCATCCTTATGCAGGAAAACATTTTGCTGCCTGTACTATATCTTCAGCATCTGTTGTACATATTTTGTACATGTATAAAGAAGATTTGGGTATATGTTATCAAAAGCCTTAGCAAGTGCAATTTAGTTGAATAGTCTTCCCTGTACTAGTACTCAGTTATCCTATATCTGGCAATGGTTTTTATAAACTACAAATCCATCCCTGCAGACTTTTGAGATCTGCAATCTAGGAGACTATTCATTTTAGATGGACATAAGCACGATGTAATTCTAGTTTAGTTTTTCTCCACTCATGTATTTTTAGATTAAACTTTCTTCAGAAAAAATGTCAAAAAGGGGGAGTGGGTGTTAGAATTCAGGCATTACCAAGGCCCAGTCAGGAAGTTCCAGGAACCAAAAAGATTTGGACTAAGAGAAAGCCCATCTATAATGACTTTGGACCAGAACATGTACACATATAAGACCTGATAATCTTTCCCAAGATTTTCTTAACAATGTGAACATCCTATCCAGGTTTTATCTCCTTGAAGCAGGCAAATATTCATAGCTCTGTTCCCATTCTTTGAGTTTTGTTCCTATTCTTTATGAACTTTACATTCCTTTACGATTTCTTGATAAAGGGTCATGGAGATAGCACAGACTTGGGCATTTGTCTTGCACACAGCAGACTCAGGACAGACGGATGGTGGTTTGATTCCCTTTATCCCATGTGATCGCCCACCATGCCAGGAGCAAATTCTGAGTGCAGAGTCAGAAATAATCCCTGAGTGTTGCCAGTTGTGACTCAAAACCAAAACAAAAACTAAAAAATGATTTCTTGATAAGTACCTAACATAGAAGCAGCAGACTAGTAAGGAAGCAATCGGGGTGGGTCCCATTAATGATGTAAATTAGTAACTGATAAAGGAATTAGGGTTGAAACATGGCATACTTAGAACCCAGTCATGAATAGCTTTATAATTTTACAGTGTCTGTATTTTTAAAATGTGATTTCAGTTAAAGTATTTTCAATCAATAATCATAATTTTCAGATACATTTTCTTCAGTCAACACAATCACAACATTGACATTTTAGTGTCTATGATAATCAAATGTAAAATTGTCCAAGTAATGTTTAAAAGTACCAAAACATTATTTTAATTATACTTATCTTGGTAGATGTGGCACTATCCTATAGCACACTAAGTCTATTACATAATGTCACTTCCTACTTCTGTTATTGTTTATAAATTCTTGTCAAGCTTTTTATACTTAAATAGAAGAATAACGACATTTTCCTTTATCCTTTTCATGTTATACACAGACTCCTTTGAAGAACATTCAAAAGCAAATACCCAAAACTCAGTTTTACTACTATCCATTCCTAAGGCATTCCATAAGGCTTTTAAGTGAATGAATGTAAAGGGGGAAATTATCATTATTTTTTCCTGGTATTTATTCATTTTTGATATGCCTTCCACTAGAGATTTAGTATTGTAGTTAAGAAATTTGCCCTTGTTTAATCTCCAAACCCTCATATGTTTCCTCAGCACTACCAGGATTAATCTCTGAGCACAGAGCCAGGAGTAATCCAATCAAATCTGTGTATGGTCAAAATGTACCCAAACCTACCCCTCAGAACAAAACACCTACATAATCCAAGTTGTTATCTTATTTCCTTTCTTAATATGCATTAATTTCTGATAAATATTTAATTGAACTATTGAAAACCAATTTATTTTTTGTGGGATATTGGGCCATATGCAGTGGACCTTAAAAATTACTCTGGATCTACCCTCAGAAATCACTCCTGGCAAGCTCGGGGGACAGTATGGTATGAAGGGGAACAAACCCCACTCAATCTCAGGTTTTCCATGTGCAAGACAAATCTCGGGTTTTCCTTGTATTATTGCTCTAGCTCCCAATTAAGTCTTTAGATTTTATTTAATGAAACTTGTGGTGTGCAAAATAAAAAAATATTAGAATAAATGTGGAAATGATATAGTCCCATCTGTTTATCTCCTATTCTACTAGTTTGGACAGTGTTGTTTCTTCCTTGAAGATACCTTTAGTCTCAATATTATGTGTTCAATATACCATATGGTTCTGGGTCTGTAATCAAGGTCTTTAATCCATTTAAATTTGACCTCTGTGAATGGTGTCAGATGGAGGTCTGATTAGCATTTTTTGCATGTGGCTGACAGCTTTTCCAAGCACCACCTGTTGAAGAAGCTTGCCTTGCTCCATTTTGCATATCTTGCCCCTTTATCAAAGATTAATTGATTGTATATCTGGGGAACATTCTCTGAATACTCAAGTCTGTCTATTCCATTGATCTGAGGGTCTATCTTTATCCCAATACCATGCTGCTTTAATGATTATAACTTTGTAATGTTGGGGTAAGTGATGCTTCCCATCTTCTTTTTCCTTAGGGTTTCTTAAGCTATCCATTGACACAGCCCAATTCAGGAGTGAAAAACTCCTGAATAATTTCATAGTTATCAGAAAAGTCTACATTGAGTTGTTACCTAAGCTGACCTCCTTGTTAGAATAGTCTGAGCATGAAATCTTGAGGCTGTGACAATTTCACCCTTTCCCTTTAAGAAAAATCGGGCATCAGTAAATTCCTTTCCTTCAGTCAAAGGAATAACAGTACCAAACTGTCAGGCAAAACCGATGCACCCCCACAGAGCAGTCTCTCTGACTTGATCTTGGCGCCAAGCATTTTTTTTCTAGAATTCCAAACTCAGTAGGAAAGCTACTACCCAAAACTCTAAAACATTTTTTCCTTTCCTGATAATTGCATACTTACTCAAAAATATTTCTCACTTCCCCATAGCTACCTGCCTTTCTCAATCCCTGAATATTACCTGGGTTTCACTCCTTTTGTTTCTACCGGAAACTAGACGAGGAACCCCAAAACAGAATTTCCTTTCCATCCTCAGCACCTGGTCCTTTTAATATGCAGAATTTCAGCTAGCCATCCATTGCCTTTCCTCAACTCTGGTTTCTCTACCTGTCACTTCATATGCTAATTCTAACTTTAATCTTAGTGATTCACCCCTTTTTTCTTTTCTTCCTGGCTATGCCTCGCCTTGCATTCCAGAGTTCCACTTTATAAGCAACCCCTGAATTTAATAAAATTTGTCCTCGCTCCATTTCACGCGTGGTCCCCATATGTAACTGTGTGGCCTTCTCATTTCTACATTAATATTTCTGTTTGCAAATCTCCCTCCGTCTCGTTCTCTCCCGTGAGGTATTAAGGACTCACATAGCTAATATTATTTTGTTACAGATCAGCAGTCTGTAACAATTCATGGACATCTATTGTTCCAAATAAATTTCAGGAGTGTTTGATCCACTTCTTTGAAGAATATCACAGGTATCCTTAGTGCAATTGCATTAAATCTGTACAATGCTTTGGAGAGTATTGCCATTTTAATTATGTTAACTCTCATAATCCATGAACAGCGTTCGTGTCTCCATTTCCTTGTGTCTTTATTTATGAAGAAGTGTTTTGTAAATTTTTGTATAGGTTCTCCCCCTCTTTTTTAAAGGTGACTACAAGGTATTTTAGTTTATGTGGAACTAATGTAAATGGGACCGTTTTTATAATGTCCATTTCTTTCTATCATTATTGTGTATAAGGTCATTGATTTTGTGTATTAATTTTGTAGCCTGCCACTTTGCTATATGAATCATTATTTCTAAAACTTTGGTAGTCTTCAGGGTTTTCAAAATATAGTATCATGTCATCTGTAAACAATGAGAGCTTGAATAAAGATATTTATTTAAAAAATAAAAGAAAAATTAAAAATCATGTGGTCATATATATTGATTCATAGAAAACATTGGATAAGGACCAAAACCCCTTCATGATAAAACTTTCAACAAGATGGTATTTGAAGAAACTTTTCTCAATATATTTAAGACCATTTTTAAAAAAATGAAATGAGGAAATGAAAATTCAAAAGTTAAATCATCTTTTGATTATTAATTTTGACTACTTTCTCATCTCCAAAGACTAATGTTTTGTGCTATATAAATACTTATTAAATTATACCATGTTTTCTAAAAAGTATTGAACATTCTTGGGACCAGATCAATTGAATGAGAGGTACTCAGCCTTGCATTTGGCCTACAGGGGTTTGATCTCTGAAACCACATGTAGTCCCGAAAGTTCACTGGGAATGATTTCTAAATACAGAGAGCCAGAAGTAACACTTGAGCACTACCATGTATATTCTCTCCCCGGAAAAGTTAAACCTTCACTTTCAATATTATCTCGTTATTTTTTAATCATTATAATACCATAATTTAACAAGTTGCTCATAGTACAGTCATGTCAGGTATTAAATATTCATACACTGATACCACAACCTGTGTACCTTCCTTTTCATGTCCCTAATTTCTTATTCACCACCATTAACTTCCTCTTTCTTTGAGGGCACAAAGAAGTTTAGTTCATATTGTTACAAATTGAGCTCATATAGCTATATCACCAAGGCAAATAAAATCCTCAAAGCTTAGATCAACAAAAGTCAATTTGAAGTAAACGTTATGTCTCTTCATGGTGTTACTAAAATCATTGTCAATGGATTTACTGAGCTGAGGTTGGTACTAGTGGAGCTTTCTGTGTTACTGTTTAAGTTCACTGAGTTTGAAAGATTTATCTGTACCTTTCCCATCAGACTTCATGTAGTATTACTGGGTTGACAATACTATAACATATGAGGTGTTGCCATCCAAGGTTTATAAATTGGAAATAAATTTGGAGACTTGGCAGTTTGACAAGGTTAAGTTTTGAAACTGTGCCATTTCCGTTGGGGGTGTATAGGTGTGGTGCTGGGCTTGCTGTGGTTCATGCAGAAGGAAAAATCTGCCTCCAATCATGCTGAGAATTTCACAGAGGAATAAGCCAGAACCAGGCTACCTGGGAGCAATGGTGGCCATTTTATTGTTTCTACATTATATTTATTTGTTAGCAGGTTTAGACTATAAGGCTTGTACTTTTCTTTTTTAAACAAATTTTACTTAATGATAAATTTATCTGATAACTCCATGACCTGTTAGTTGCACTAGGCGATAATAGTAAGTGAATTATTTGGAAACCATTAAGGTTTTAAATACATTTTTTTTTTGGTTTTCGGCCACGCCCGATTGATGCTCATGGGTTACTCCTGGCTAAGTGCTCAGAAATTGCCCCTGACTTGGGGGGATCATATGGGACGCTGGGGGATCTAAACGCGGTCCAGATCCTTGGTTAGCGCTTGCAAGGCAGACACCTTATCTGTAGCGCCACTTCGCCGGCCCCTTAAATACATTTTTAAAAGTATTTTTTTGTATTTCAAAAATAATTTTTCAATTCTAGTACAGTTTTCTTGCACTTATATATACATATATACATATATGGGCCCAGGAGATAGCATGGAGGTAAGGCGCTTGCCTTTCATGCAAAAGGTCATCGGTTTGAATCCCGGTGCCCCATATGGTCCCCTGTGCCTGCCAGGAGCAATTTCTGAGCATAGAACCAGGAGTAACACCTGAGCACTGCCGGGTGTGGCCCAAAAACAAAAACAAAAAAACAAAAAAAACCAAACAAAAAACATATACATATATATGTATTTATGTATGTATATATGTACATACATACATATAGGTACAGATAAATCTTTCAATATATATATATATGTATACATATATATACAATATATATATTGTACAATATTGTATATTATACAATATTGTATAATTACAATATATATATTGGGTTTTTTGGATCACATCTAGTAGCTCTCAAAGTTTACTACTGGCTTTATGCTCAGAAATTGCTCCTTGCAGGCTCAGGGGGACCATATGCTGGGATTCAAACCACCATCCTTCTGCATGCAAGGTAAACTCCCTACCTCCATGCTATCTCTTCGGCCTCTAAATCTATCTTTTTCTATCTGCTCTTGTATGTGTTATCTATAATCAATAGTTTGATTTGGGGATATATAAATATAACTAGTACTCTGTGTTCTATGAATTTGAAAATTCTATCTCATATTTATAATAGTTGTATATTATTTGGTTAATTCTATGTTTATGATCATTGTATTAAATGCTAGCTAGTTCTGTTTTCAATGTGATAATTTTGACTGTTTTCTTGGCATAGTTCACTAGCTAGGAACAGCAGTACAAATTGACAGAATGAAAGAGATGAGACTGGATATCTTTGCCAAGTTTACAAACTTTGCATAAATATTTATAAACATTTAAGAATTTAAATTTCAATATTAACATGAAATAATATCTGTATTATTAATATTATTAACATTTTGAGAAAATTATAAAAATGAATTAGGCATGATTAAAACAATTATTTTAAACATTCAGAAAAATGATGATTGTAAAGATTATCAAGAGTATATGATTTATCTGGGGCCGGCGAGGTGGCACTAGAGGTAAGGTGTCTGCCTTGCAAGCGCTAGCCAAGGATGGACCGAGGTTCGATTCCCCAGCGTTCCATATGGTCCCCCCAAGCCAGGGGCAATTTCTGAGCTCTTAGCCAGGATTAACCCCTGAGCATCAAACTGGTGTGGCCCGAAAAACCAAAAAAAAAAAAAAAAGAGTATATGAGATTCGTCACTTATCAGCCTTTTGGCTAAGATCAAGTGTGAAGAGATTATGATTTAAATCAAGATGACAATGAGATATCTTACACCAGTGAGAATATAAAATATCATATATTCTAGAAATAAAGAAGAAATACAAATGACCAAAACATGATGAAAACGTGTTCCACATCACTAATATCAGGGAGATGCAAATAAACAACAATGAAGTACCATCTTATGCCACAGAGACAGGCACACATCACAAAGAACAAGAATAATCAGTGCTGGCAGAAATGTGGAGAGAAAGAAACTTTCATGTACTGCTGCTGGAAATGCTGTCTAGTCCAGAGTCCTCAAAAAACTAGTAATTGAGCTCCTATATGATCCAATTATACCACTCCTAAGGATATATTCTAGGAACACAAAAAAGCAAGACCAAAATGTCTTCTACACACTTATATTTATTGCAGTGCTATTTATAATAGCCAGAATCTGGAAAATATTCCTCCAAAAACTGGAAATTGAGCTCCCATATGATCTAGCTATACCACTCCTAGGGATATACCCAGGAACACAAAAATACAATTCAAAAATTCCTTTCTCACACCTACATTCCTTGCAGTGCTATTTACAATAGCCAGACTCTTAAAACAACCAAGATGTCCTTCAACAGAGGAATAGCTAATGAATCTGTGGTACATATACACAATGGAGTATTATGCAGTTGCTAGGAGAAATGAAGTTATACAATTTTCCTATATGTGGATGTACATGGAATCTATTATGCTGAGTGAAATAAGTCAGAGGGAGAGATATAAGCACAGAATAGTCTCACTCATCTATGAGTTTTAAGAAAAATTAAAGACATTATTGTAATTAGACCTAGAGACAGTAGAAGTAAGGTATGAAAGGACTGGAAGGACTGGCTTACAATTTGAAGCTCCCCACAAAGAGTAGTGAATACTGTTAGGTAAATAACTACACTAAAAACTAGCATGACTATGTTAAAGAATGAGAGAATAGAATGCCTGTCTCAAATACAGGCAGGGGTGAAGGAAGAGGAGGTACATTGGTGGTGGGAATGTTGCACTGGTGAAGGGGGTTTACTGTTTATGACTGAAACCCGACTATTAATCATGCTTGTAATCATAGTGCTTAAAAAAGATTTTTATATATTAAAAAAGTAATTTAAGATGGACAAAATATTTGAATAGACAAGTATACAAAGGAATTTAGAAGGCTCCATTATGTATGTAAATTTTTCTTGTTTTTTAGTGAATGCAAATAAAATATAATGAAATATTCCCTCATGTTCATGTGAATGGCTTTATATCAAAAAAATTACAAATAGCAATTTTCCACTAAGGATGTGAAGAATTCTTTTTGGTGGTGATGTCATTGATACAATATTTGTGGCGAATGTTATTTAGATTCCTTATGAAAAACTGAAAGGGTTAGAGAAATTCTCAAGTGGGTAGGGATTTTGTACATTGCTCATCTGGTTTTAGCCTCTGGCTCCACATTTAGTTCTGAAATTCCATCAGGAGTATTCCCTGAGCACAGAGTCAGGAGAAAACTCTGAGGATGGAATGTGAAAAAAAATACATAGGAGTGGAGATACTATATGATCTGATAATACTATTTCTAGAAATATTTTATAATGACATAGAAACACTAACACCTAGGATAATTTTAACCCTATATTCACAGAGAATTATTCATAATATCTAAATCCTGAAATCAAGTAAATGGCCACAACTGCCTTGAAAAGAAAATATGTCATATATATTATACATTGGATAAGGTAATATGTCACATATATACAAAATTATACTGCCCAAATAAGATAGAAAAATCATTAGAAATGGATGTGTTAAGTGCCAGAATTGTGGTGCAAGTGGTAGGGTGTTTGCCTTGCACTTGCTGACCTAGGTCGGACTGCAGTTCGATTCCTGAGGATCTCATATGGTCCCACAAGCTCAGAGCGATTTCTGAGTGTTTAGCCAGGAGTAACCTCTGAGTGTCACCAGATATGGCCCAAAAGCAAAAAAACAAACAAACAAAAATAGAAGTGTCTCTTTTGGGGAAAAATGGAGAAAGCAAAGTGACTATGCTAGATAAATGAAGAAACTAAAAAATATTACCAAATGGTTTTTATTCTTATGCAGAGTATAAATAATTAACAGAAATATGTTAACAATAAAGAACAAAAAAACTCAGAAAAACTATGGTAATTACTATAAGGAAAGGAGAATGGAAAGAACACAGAAAGAGATCTTTTGGTTATAGTACAACACAGCACTTTATTAGTGTGCTGAATCCTTAAAAAGCTATTTTAAGCTTTGGAATTTTCATTTTGTAAATTAATGGAAACAAGATAAAGAAAGGGAAAGAAATAAATATCATTTCAACGTTATAGGGGACGAGAAAGATTAAGAAGTTTAAAAATCAAAACAAGAGCTGTACAATTAAAATGACTATAATATAGACTGCTAATTATTTTTACAAGACCAGTGCTCTAACCCCTGAGCATAGGGCTTCACAATGCTAATTATTATTACTGTTATTATTTTGTTTGTTTGTTTGCTTTTGGGCTAGTGAGGCTCAAGGGTTACTCCTGACTATGCTCTCATGTGCTCTGAAATCATTCTTTGTTGGGGGACCACATGGGATTCCAAGGGGAATTGAACTAGGTCCAGTTTGTCCTAAGTTTGACGCATGCAAGGCAAATGCCTTACACTGCACCACTGCCCTGGCCCCTATTATTATTATTATTATTAATTATTTATATTTTTGTTTTTAGGTCACACCCAGTGATGCTCAGGGGTTACTCCTGCATACGGACTAAGAAATCACTCATGGCTTGGGGAGTTTTCTAGGCAGCTTGGGGATCAAACTGCGGTCTGTCGAGGTCAGCTGTTTGCAAGACAAATACCCTACCGCTGTGCCACACACAGCTCCAGCCCCAGAAAGCTAATTATTTATTTAATCAATAGCATAATTAACTTTAAGGTTCGTGGCAGAGACACTAAGTGTCACTTATAGCTTTACAGACTGTATGCTGTGAAACTAGACAACATACAAATTATCAAATTTGCAAAAGTGCCATGGCATTTTCTTCTTTATTTTAATTTATTTTGCACCATGGTTACAGAAATGTTCATAGTTGTGTTTCAGTCATAGATTCTATGTACACTTCCCTTCAGCAGTTCAACTTTCCTACCACCAATGTCATTCACCTCCCCATCCCCTGCCTGTTTCTGGGACAAGCATTCTGCTTCTCTCTCTCACACTATCATTGTCATGGTTGTTGTCAGTGTTTAACTGCACTCACCACTCTTTGTGGCAAGCTTCATATTGTGGTCTGGTTCTTCTGGCCCTCATCTCTATTATCTCTGGATATTATTACTATACTGTCTTTTATTTTTCTTATATTTCACAGCTGAGTGAGACTATTATGTGTATCCCTCTCCTGACATTTCGCTCAGCCTAATATTCTCCATATCCATCCATGTATAGTCAAATTTCATGATTTAATTTTTCCTAATAACAGCATAGTACTTTATTGTGGACATATGCCAGGTTTATTTTAGACATTCAACTATTGTCAGACACCTGAGTTGTTTCCAGATTTTAGTTATTGTAATAGTGCTACTATGAACATAGGATTGCAAAGGGCATTTTTGCATTGTGTTTTTGTGTTCCAGGGTATATTCCTAGGGATGATATCACTCTATCAAAATTGACAGTGAATAAGACTTCCTTTGACATTAGAGTTGGGAAACCCTAATGCATCACTAATTGATGGGAAACAAAGCACATGCAAATACCTAGGAGGTGAGAGTTCCATTAAGCACTGAAGAAAAATGCAGTAACTCAAAACTAGGGAGTAACTCGGAATTTTTTTATTAGAGTTTATTTGGATAGGGCTGGAAAATGTTAGAAATTTTTAATTACTTAAATACCATGGTCATAAGGTTGTTCAGACTACAGTTTTCCCCCATACATAAAGTTATGTAGGTTGAGTTACACTCATACAATATACAACAATTTTCACCAGAGCACATTTAAAGAAGCCTTACAGGTTTTGCAAGAAGGAGAAAAATATCTGAATTGGTTTGGAAGGAATTCTTATTTATTTGTTTGTTTTTGTGCCACACTCAGTTGTTCTCAGGGTTATCTCCTGGCTCTGCACTCAGAAATCTCTTCTGGCATGCTTGGGAAACCATATGGATGCAGGGGGATTGAATCTGGTAGGCTGCATGCAAGGAAAATACCCTACCCACAGTGCTATCACTCCAACTTCTTGGAAGAATTCTTGTGGCTTTTATTTTGTTTTGTTTTACCACTGGAAGTACCAGGATATATAAAACTGTTGATTATACTTTTCATGAACTTGTCATTTTGACTCCACACCCATAACCAAAGTGTTTGCTTCTCTCTATTCTGAGGGCCTTTTCTTTTTCTTTTTTTTTTTTTTTTTTTTTTTTTTTTTTTTTTTTTTTTTTTTTTTTTTTGGTTTTTGGATCACACCCAGCAGCGCTCAGGGGTTACTCCTGGCTCCATGCTCAGAAATTGCTCCTGGCAGGCACGGGAGACCATATGGGGCACCGGGATTCGAACCGATGACTTTTTGCATGAAAGGCAAACGCCTTACCTCCATGCTATCTCCCGGGCCCCTAAATATACATTCTCTAATTACAGTGGTTTTGGCCATTTGTTGCCATCTTATTGTATTTCTTTTAACCAATATAAGAGAGGTTTTTTAAAAACTTTATTTATTGTGGAAGTGTTTACATAGCATAAGTATCTCAATGATAAGTTGATTGAAACATTTTTCAAAAACTGTATGTTTAATTTTACAGATAAATTTTTAAAGTACCATAAATATTCTTTACTAATACACTAAAAGTTACATGAAATAGCTCAATACTTTAAATATATAATTTAGTAAGAGTAGTAAGAGTGAGAATTTAAAAAATATTAGAGGAATTCTAAATAGGACACTAAAAGAATAAAAGTGTATATTATCTAAAAAGGGAATATTGACTTTATGTTAGAAAATATTCTAAAAAATAAAAATTAAATATTTCATGCTATTGAATAGGTATAAAAGTTCTTTGCAGGGGTTGGAGTAATAGCACAGTGGTAGGGCATTTGCCTTGCATTTGACCAACACCAGACAGACCCAGGTTAGATTCCAGTCATCCCATATGTTCCCCTGAGTCAGGATTGATTTCAGACTGCCAAGCCAGGAGTAACCCCTGAGTGCCATTGGATGCAACCCAAAAATAAACAAACAAAAAATCACTCTTAGCGTACTAGGAATAAACAAATATTTTTTAATCTTGTAGGTAGCAACGATATGCTCTATGAGTGAAAGACATACTCGATGAATGAGAAGTTTGTATTTTCTTTTAAAGTATCTCTAACTCTCCTTGCATAACTCCTTTCAAGGTTATGGATTCCCTAAGCTGTTATCTGACTATGAAGATATATTATTTCTTTACATTTAAGTCTGCATCTAACCTAGATGAAGGAAGTATTTTGGTGAGGTATTTATTTAGAACCTTAAAAAAATTTTACCCCTTCTCTCTAGCTCATAAAAATCTCATTCAATAGATTTTCAGTGAGTCTTTTGTATTGTGCTTTGTATGTAAATTCCATTTTTATCTTGCTGCTTTCAGTATTCTGTTTTAGGCTTTTGTCATTCTGATTATAAATTATATTGAAGTTTTTCTATTTGGTTCTATTTTCACTTGAGTTTCATTTGGCCTCAGATTTCAATGCCTGCACTCCTCAAATCTGGAAAATTCTTATCTATTATTTAACAAGTGATTTTATGGAATTTGCCTTTCCTTTCTTCAGATACCTCAGTTTTAATTTTTTGCTTAGTAACCAATTGTTTTAAAAAATAAAAGCATGCCCCTATTTGCCAAAGATGAAGATTAATCACTGCTTTTACTTTTCACTCAGAGAAATAATCTTACTACCTATTATATTGTAACACCAGCACTCTGGTTTTTGAGCATCAGACTACTTTTTAAATATAGGACCCAAGGAAATGTCAGATTGCTTCTAGAAATTTATTCTAGCAAAGACATGAACTCATTACAACAATCGATAAGGAACTTAATATCTCCAAATTCATTTGAGTTAAAATAAATCTTTCCCATCCAAGTGTCTACAGGAATTACCATTTTATAGACCCAGGGAAAACCTCAAGAGAGTCAGTTTGTTTGCTATACCATTCATATAAATTTCCATATTTCTATTAGGGGGATAGACTGAAGACCTTTTAAAAGTCATATTTCTATCATGGATGGCTATTTGTATACCCCAAGGATCTTCAGCAAAGGCCCACTATGAAAACACTGAGTGGAGAGTTGGTGAAATTCTATAGAGATATTTTTGAGATTCATGTTATGATACTGACTTCCTTCACACTTATTTTGGTTTAAAATTAGTTCTCCCTTCTGCTGTGTTTTTACAGACAAAATACCTGGACAACACAGTATCAAAAGCAGTTT